>VIAB01006566.1:28861-39736 GCA_009801035.1 Oophaga pumilio
TACAATTGCTCATTTTGCCTTTCTACCCACATAATTCTTCTCTTGTCTCTACCCAGATAATTCTTCTCTTTTCCATTAGGTCTATGACTTATGCAGAGAAAATTGACCTCGTGTTTCTACATGGAGCTTAGAAGGATTCATCTTGTCAGTTTTTAATCATAGACCTAATAGAAAAGAGAATTATCTGGGTAGAAAGGTAAAATGAGCAATTGTAAGTACACGATGCTGTATAATATGATGACTGCAATATATTAAGAGGAGAAAACCTTGATGGGAAGAGGAGGAGGAGTGCTTTAATGAAATTCACAAAAGGAAAACGGTGGACACATCCTTTGAAAACAATACTTAAATTATACAATACCTGTAAGCTAGTTTTAAAAATTCAGTGGGATATCATTCCCCAGATATTGATTTCTTTCCAGTTCTCATAACCAGATACATATCAGTAACAAAGCTGAAACACGTCCTTCCGCAAGCTCAACTCTATCCTTTCGGGCTCCATCATCTTGACTTCTTTATCTAACCTTGCCGTGCTATCGTCGGCGTTCTCTTTCATCAGTCCTGCCCTAGTTTGCCGAGATCGCTTGCATTATTATGATTTATAAGAAGAGAATATCTCTGTGTGCTCCATCATGCTGAATCAATGTATTTCTGCAACACTTTCACTTTTCGGGGAACCTTATAGTCTTATTGGATTTCACAAGTTATTGAATTAGTGATGGACTTAAGTCTTCCAGGTCTTCATTTTCAGGAACAGAATGTAAGAATTGTCCTGGAGTTTGTCACTTTTACTCTCTTCCTGCTTAGCTTGCTTAAAAAAGACATTTATAATAACTGATTTTTTTTTGTTGGGGAAAGAAATTGGGATATTTTCCTCTATTGTCATTATTTATAAAGAACATTAAGTGCATTAACATTTTAGTGCTATCATTAAAGAGGAATTGAGCTTTGTAGATCCTAGGTTTGTATGTCTCCTGTTAAATAAATAATGAGAAGAAGTGGATGCCCGCCAGTGACTTTCTGGGAGATTGAAGGGCGTGAGAAAATCCAATAGTTGGCAGATCATACTGTTGCCAGCTGCAAGTAACATAATTGGACAACTATACACAGTTATTGTAGTTTTATACTATCAGGAAAACTGTAAATCTAGAGTACACTAAATGGGCAATTATGAAAGGAACACAGTCAGAAACATTTACCCCCAAAACCATTAATATAGTTGTGTAGCCCTTTAAAAGGTAAGCCAGTCGATCCCTTTATGACCCCAAAGTGATGATCCAGTAGTAAGAAATCACGTTTTTAAGTTGCGTCTGAAAGTGCCTTAGGGCGAAGATGCACTTACAGCTTTTCAGCCTCACAATGTATTTCTTATCTAAAGCACTATCCCCTGTCTGAGTGACAGCTCAGTGGTCATCTAACTGAGCAAATTAACATCCAATCAGTCAAAGGAAGGAGCTGCTAGATAGGAAATACAGTGTGAGGTTAAGAAGCTGTAAGTGCGTCCTCACAACCCAAATTGTCTCTTCAGAGAGGAAGAGGACTAGAACTCTAGTGACACCTATTGGAAGTAGCAATCCGGTTGCCGGAAAGGCAGGGAAAGTGGAAGAAATGTCACTCTGTATACACTGTACCGCATTCCTGCTGAAAACCCTACTGTTAAGTAAAATTAACCTGTTAAGAATGGAAACTTTCTCAGGAGATGTTTGTGAGGTCCATGGAGCTGAAGAGGGGACTGACAGGAAATGTGAGTGTACTGTTGCGCATGCTGCACATACAGCAGAGGGGACATTATATTTCATTTGTGGGGTGCCAGGGTGTGGGAACACGACTACCACCCTGGCAGTCTTACACTCATTTGCACTATGAGCTTCTAGTCTATTGACTTTCATCTCCCTAAATGATGCTTTCTTTCATCTCATCACTCAAGCAAATGCTTCTTATGACGATATTGAAATAGTGGTTTCTTCACCTTTTTCAGGCCACCATTCCAGACTTGTGTAACGTGCATCGCACACTGCTTGCATGGCTGTCTGATCTCACTATTATGAAGCGTACGAGTCACCTCTACTGCCGTGTTTGTCGTGCCAGAACTGATAGACTTTGGGATGAGACGACTTGTTTACTCCGATATTTTGTCTGGACGTCCACCTCTTGGCTTATGAATGCATGAATGCACTTCATTTCGTATTCTTCCAACTCACATGATGCAGTTTGGCAATTTTCTTAGCCAAGAAACCACTATCGATAAGATGGATGTTGCTGTTTTTTCATTTCTTGGGAAATCATCTTCATGACTGGGCCTCAATTCGAACCAGTGACCTTTTTGCTTGGGAATCAACCTAATAACACACTGAGCTATTAGGGAATGTGAGAACAGATTGTAATTTGTAGTAGTCAGGAAGAAAAATATTTTTCCACCACCAGGAGCAAAACAGTAACAATGCAGTGATGTGACAAGAATCTGCATAACTAATCATATGCTAAATAGCTGCAAGTCAAATTTATGTATGAGATAGCCAAGATGATTGTCTATAAAATGATGGTATCAATTACCACAATGTCCAAACATGTAGAATTAACTTCATACAATGAATTCAAAACACACTCAAGCTATGGGTAACCCACTGGAGTAAACAAGAGGTCCATTAAATCAAAATCAATTAATCTTTATTGAAAAAAAAATGGAAAAAACATAATGAAAAATCACAGAGTGCCTCGTATAGGGGATACCACTATATCCTGACTGATAAGTAACAACTGCTAGCATAATAAGAATGGGATGATCATAAAATAAGGTACTACATAGGTGAAGTTAAGTGACTCTACATACAATGAATCACGAGACCTATATTATTTGTAATCCTGTAAAAATAAGTATAGTTACTGTAATATCAACTATTGAATGCAGGCAGGCTGAAAGCTAGAGGCGAAACACGCGTCGGGGTGTGGGAAAGCACCATCAGCTACTGTGGCATTGTAGAAAGTGGTATAAACAATCATATATTTACAATAAGTATACAGATATATGAAGGTGTACATTGGTCATTACTAGTTAAATAGATGAGGGTCCGATTACTGACCCTTATTCACCACAAATGCCAAAACGGGTGAACTATTTAAATGGAGTAATCAATGCACAAATTCATTGCCACTCCACTGAAACTCTATAGGACTTCTAGAATAGCAATGGACTCGGCTATTTCTTTCTAATTTTGCAGAACTGGGTACTCAGATCCCCACAAATCACTGTAGAGGACACAACAACCTGATGGTTGGAAGATGACATTATAGTGGCCATTCTCAACCAGATTTTTATGATGTTCAGTACGAATAGTTTTTGGAAAGAACTTGGCTTCATAAAGGAGAAAACAGAGTAGAATGCTTGTGGATTTGACCATTAACTGAAGGATGAATCTCAAACTTCAAAAACAATTTTTTTATTTGTGCTAATAAAATGAATCTCTGGGTGCAGTGAAGTTCTATTCAGGGGTGCAATGATCGCAGTTGCAGAGAGAAATATACCAGAATGGGCGACACTATACCAGATCAAAACACTTTTCTACTGAGCATGTGTCGGTTGTCAATTCTGACGTGTGCTCAGTACAAGCTCCCTTCTTACTGTGCAATATTCTTCTTAGTGCACAGTGACAGTGCATTCCTTCACCCGTCAAGTTGGAAACAGAGCACACTGACAGTGCACATTGTATTGTAAGGAGGGAACACAGCAAGCAGAGAACGTCCCTTCCCACTGATACAGATGTCATTTTCAGGGGCAAGGCTAATCTCTCTTTATAATGAGCACTGACTGCACTCTGTTGCCGGCTCGTCACTTCTTATTAAAGCCATCAAGGGAGCGAACTGTCACTGTTTATCAAGAAGAATATTCCACAGTGAGAAGGGAGCTTGTACTGAGCATATGTCGGAATTGACAGTAGAGAAGGGACTAGCTCAGCCCCTGATACCGACATCACTGAGGATGTTTTGTTTCAGGGCGAAGACAGAATTTGAGGCAGGGACTGCAGCCTCTGCCCCCTGATGACATCCAGTTTCAGTATCCCAGCATGCAATGAGGATTCTCAAATGAAGCATCATCCAAACGGAAATTGGTAACAAAATACAATTTATAGTTATGAGTTAATTGAATTCATGTGTCAGTAATGATTTTATTTACTTTTGATGAATACTGCTTTTTTATTTCCATACAGAGGAGCATTGGTTTTGCCTAAGGCTGCATTCACATGTCCCTGTTTTATGGTCCGTGTATAGACCACAATGACTGCGGCTCTAATCATAAGCTTATATGTGACTGTTGATTTAAGTCAAGAGACCCCCAGTTCATCTTGGCATTGAAGTCCGTACCCAGATTGCCAAACAAGGTAAAACACTGAAATAATATAGTAAGTTGAAAGAGTTAAACTTGGAATTTATTCATTTTTACCAATTATGTAACTTCACATATTTTACTTTCTTTTTCCATTTTCTCGCAGATAGGAAAAGTGCTGCTCTTCATTTTAATAACCAGTACTGTAGTGTTACAATGTAGCAGAGGACAGCTTAAAGGGCTCATCAGACTTTTCCAGTGGCAAACAACCAGAAAAACAAGGTCTAGTGACCAATGAGTCACCGTCTTAAGGAAAATTCCATATATTATACTAACGAGAGAACTGAACTCTGAGATCATACAGTATATGGAAACTGAAAGTTGCAGCAGTGATACAGACTATTGTACTGCAAGCTTTCCGCAAGGCCACAGTATAGAATGGAGACGGCACACTGACTGTGAAGGACCTCTGCTGAAATTGCACTCAGAGGACCCCGGCTAAGTAGTATTTGATTGCAGGGGATGACAAAGTAATATTCCATCCAAAGCTACATTAACCTTTTAGCTTGTGACTGGAGTTTAATAGAACACATACTTTCATAAACTTTGTATAGTGCTGCATGGTCTTCAGAGGGATTGTACGCGGTGATCGCAATAATCAGCACTTCCAGTTGAGTAGACACAGACTTCTGCTGCTAATTAATATCATTACATCCTGGGTCAGGACAAGCTATCTTAGTGCCCTAAGTAGATGAAGCTGACAGCATCCCCCCGACCCCGATGAACCCTCAGCACCCAAGTAAAGGAATGAGTCACAGACTAAGGTTAAA
Source organism: Oophaga pumilio (assembly GCA_009801035.1). NCBI lineage: Eukaryota > Metazoa > Chordata > Amphibia > Anura > Dendrobatidae > Oophaga > Oophaga pumilio. The sequence continues at coordinate 34,013 of VIAB01006566.1, forward strand.
GGACCCCTAAAGTGTGGGGGGTGCTTTTTAACCAAAAATTACCGTTAAAAGTAAAAAAAAAAGTTATGTCCTTTAGGTGTGAGGCTCGGAGAGTGCGACCCCTGTTATGATAAAATGTGTGTTGTGAAAACTTATTATGTACTGTAATGCATGTGCTGTTGTTATGCTTTAATGTCAGTGTCCTGTATTCTCCCATTGTATGTACTGTGTTTGCCATGTATTAATGTTATGTACCTGTATTATATGTATTAGTCTGTACCTGTATTATATTGCATATTAGAGCCAGGGATAGGAAGAGTTAAAGGTGTGGGCTGGGCCAGCAGCAGAAAAAGAAGGAGGAAGCTGCTGCTCCCAGTCAGTAGCCCGGGCATGTTGGCTCAGGGCGGATGCATATGTGGAGCCCAGCTGCGTCTGGATTCATATCTCCCAGAAGGGTGCACAGAAGGAATTCACCACTAGAGGTCTCAATATACATGCACACACCTTCACCCATCCCTAAGTCCACCTGAGGGAGCTCCGATAGTTATATAAAAGGAGGGTGAAGACAGGAAAGTGAGTTCAGTCAGTTCTGGAGTTCTGCTAAGTGCAGTGTGCAGTGCAGAGCTCAGATTGAGATTAGAGAGACTGCAGAGAAGTTCAGTTCAGCAAAGTGGAGGCTAATAGAGTGGAAGTGAATCCAATCCAGTCTAGTCAGAGCTGAGACAAGTGAGTAGCCTGCAGACAGAGCAGACGAGTGGAGTTCGCAGTAAGGGACTCCAGAGCTCAAGTTGAGAGCCAAGAGTGTGCCGACGCTCAGAGAGCGGCGAAGAGGCGGCCCACCAACCTCCAGTGTGTGTAATCGTGTGAGGGCCTGGGTAGGCCGTAGGCGACTGGAAAGAGAAGTGAAAAGAGGAGCCTTCATAGCTCACCTCAACAAGTATTTACCGGACGCTGGGGTCCGAGCCTATAGGGATTTCCACGACCCATTAGAACACCGGAGTTCCTGGAGGAACATAGGTCCCAGGACCACCACAGAGCTGATACGTAACTGGGCCAGGAGGAGTCCGGAAAGCGGGACGCTGCAAGTAGGGACTGTACTTCAGGAGAAGGTCCAAACACAAGGTCAGCCAGGTGCAGGACGGAGGCTAAGTTAGGCCCAGCTGTTATGAATGTGCTTGATTCTATTGATTGCTCATTCTATTTTCTGTCTGTGTCCGTGCTTCTTCTTGTCTAACCGCCATTACATGTTTGGGGGCTTCCTATTTTCTTTAGGGACCTGCTCCGGGGCAGATAGCTTTCATCTTTCTGCCTTTAGGTGTAGTTATCTCTCAGGCTGTGACGAGGTGTCTAGGATCAACGTAGGAACGCTCCACGGCTACCTCTAGTTGTGTGGCTAGTTCAGGGTACTGCAATCCAATAGGTTCCAGCCTCTCTGGTGTATTGCCGTTTTTGCTTATTCTCCTCAGCTACCAAAACACAACACCCAGCTACATGCAGGCCAGGACTTCATTACTAAAAGGCAAGGAACAGGAGGCCACACACCTACTCAGTGGGAGACTCTGTATGTGCACCCTTCACCCTACAGTGCTCCGGGATGTGCCTGCAACATCTTCAGTAAAGGTACCAAAGTGACTTGTGTGTGTGTGTCCTATTTCTGACCTCTAACTGCCGGGTTCCCTTCTGTCCTGCTTCCCCATATAACTATCTGCCCTGAAGGACTCAGCCTCACCTGTGGGAGGCTTAACACCTATAGCTGCACAACACCAACCCTTCAGTGGATCTTCACTGCAGCGCTGGTCACCCTGACCAGGTACCACAGGTGGCGTCACGAATCCCCATACCAACATTCAATTCCCCTGTAAATATCCCACATTAAAGGGTGAGCGCCAGAGCCACGGACTGAGCTGTGTTGCCGTGACATCCCGCATAGAAGTCTATAGGCTCAGATCCGAGTTCCCATTGCTCTGGAGGGCGACTCACATATCCATAGATGGGGCATTGCCAGACTCCCAGAGGGGAGAGATCTGCTGCCCTGGACTTAAGGACTAAAGGACCACAACATGGGTGTAGTGAAACCTCCACCAGAGGAGCTGGTGAGGGAAGAGAGATTACACACTAAGCGTAGCAACACAGGGCAACAGCACAGGTGTCACAGGTAATGAGAGAGTGGTCAGACGAACCGAGTCAGAAACAATCAGGAGCAGAAGTACCAGAAGGAGCAGCAATACACGTAGTCAAAATACCAAGCCGAGGGTCAAAAAGCCAAACATGAGCGCGGAGTCCAAAAACGTGAGACGGAAGACGTGGTCGAGGTACAAGCCAGGGAATCAAGAGCCAGACAGAAAACGTAGCAGCAGAGACGGATACCAAGAGACGGGGTCAGAGTCAGTCCGTATCATACACGAGAATACAAGTCAAAGGAAGGAGGATCACCAAGGTACAAGGGTCAGAGGCTCTAAACAGAAAGCTTGAGCTATCACTAACACTGGTCAGCAGGCTGTGACAGACTGAATTAGCCCAGCTAGCTCCAGAAAGAGGCCGAGGAAATTAACCCCCGCATTACCAGTCCTGAGAGAGGACAGCAGAGCATAAACTCTTGACTGGACCATAACAGTACCCTCCTCTCAATGAGGGACCACCGAACCCCCAGGCTTCCCTGGATGACGAGCGTGAAAGGCCCGGACCAACCCATCAGCATGGACCGAACGCGCTGGCACCCATGACCGGCCCTCAGGACCGTACCCTTTCAAATGGACAAAGTACTGAAATGAACGGCGGAGCATACGAGAATCAACCACCTGTCCCACCTCATACTCGGTCTGTCCATGTACCACAACAGGCGGCGGGTGTGAGGGAGACTCACCAGAGGAAGGCACCGACGGCTTCAGAAGCGCCTTATGGAACACATTGGGGATCTGAAACGATGGAGGCAACAGGATTAATCACCTCTAAAATTTCATACAGACCAATATACTTGGGACCCAACTTAGCCGAGGGAATTTTCAGCCTTATATTTTTGGTGGATAACCATACCTTATCCCCCACCCGATAAGCCGGCCCCACAGGATGTTATATATCTGCAAAATATTTATATTTGCCCTGAGCCTCCCCAATGTTTCTCTGAACCTCCGTCCAGACCTTACCAAACCACAGAAAGGCCGAAATCAGCCCCTGGACACCCCGAATCCAGCCGGAAAACACACCAAAATGAGGGTGAAACCCATAGTCACAGAAGAATGGAGAAGTACCAGTGGACTGATTGACACGATTATTGAAAGCGAGTTCCGCTATAGGTATCGCAGAGCACCAATCATCCTGTCTAGACGTGACAAGACATCATAAAATCTGCTCCAAAGACTGATTGGTCCCTTCAGTCTGACCGTTGGTCTCGGGATGGTAGGCCGATGAAAAGGTCAGACTGATGCCCAGCCTTTTACAAAAAGCCCTCTAGAATTTTGCCATGAATTGCACCCCTCTATCAGACACGTTAATGGTACAAAATGTGCTTGTTTACTGAACCTATCAACAACTACCCAGATCACGGTTTTGCCAATAGAGGGAGGAAGATCAGTGATAAAATCCAAGGACAGATGAGTCCACGGTCTATCCGGAATTGGCGATGGCATCAATTTCCCGGCCAATCGTTTGCGGGAAGTTTTTACGCAGGCACAAGTTTCACCGGAGGACACCAACCCAGTGATGTCAGAAGTCAACGAGGGCCACCAGAACAGCCTAGTGATGGCTTTACGAGTGGCCGAGATTCCCGGATGCCCACTCAGAGCAAAGTCGTGGAACTCCCGAAGCACCCATAACCGATATTGGACAGGCACAAAGAGCTTATTTTCAGGTATGGACGACGGAGCAAGACATTGGGCCTCACGAATCTCCTGTTCCAATCTTGGGGACACCACAGTCCCCACCACCCCACGCTGAAGAATGGAGGAAGGAGGTTCAGGAGGTGATACTGGATCTAGGCTGCAAGACAAGGCATCCGCCTTCACATTCTTGGACCCTGGTCTGAAAGTGATAGACAACTGAAATCGGGAAAAAAAAGTGACCACCTTGCCTGTCTCGGAGTGAAACATTTGGCGGACTCGATGTAAGACAGGTTCTTGTGATCTGTAATGACAGTGATATGATGGACTGCCTCCTCCAAAAATGCCTCCATTCTTCAAATGTCAATTTAATGGCCAACAACTCCCGGTTACCCACATCGTAATTCCTCTCAGCAGAGGAACATTGTTTTGAAAAGAAGGCACAGGGTCTTAAGTTAGTTAATGTGGTGGGCCCTTGGGACAGCACAGCCCAAACTCCCACCTCAGAGGCGTCTACCTCTATGATAAATTGTTTAGACAAATCAGGTTGAACCAGTACAGGGGCAGTCATAAAACAGTTTTTTAATGAAGAAAATGCCGCCACAGCTGGAGCTGACCAGTTTTTAAGATCAGCCTCCTTTCGAGTGAGATCAGTGAGGGGTTTGACCACTTGAGAAAATCCCTTGATGAATTTTCTATAGTAATTGGCGAAACCCAGAAATCGCTGAAGACCCTTGAGATCTTTGGGTTGCACCCAATCCACAATGGCCTGTACCTTCCTAGGGTCCATACAAAACCCCTCAGCGGACAAAATGACCCTAGAAAGGACAATTCTTGAGTAAAAAATGAACACTTTTCCAGTTTGGCAAAGAGTGAGTTCTCCCTCAGCCTCTGGATAACCACACGAAGATGACCCATGTGACTTTGTCTATCACAAGAATATATGCGTATATCATCAAGATAAACTACCACATAGCGTCCAATAAAGTCCGAAAAAACATGGTTAATGAAATTCTGGAATACCGCTGGTGCATTAGTCAAGCCGAACGGCATGGCCAAATTTTCAAACAGACCCTCAGACGTGAGAAATGCAGTTCTCCACTCATCCACCTCCCACATACAGATGAGATTGTATGCTCCCCTGAGGTCCAACTTAGAAAACCATCTGGCCCCCGACAATTGATTGTACAAATCAGGTATCAGTGGGAGAGGATAAGTGTTTCTTATGGTCATATTATTCAGTTCTTGAAAATCGAGGCATGCACCAACTTTTTTTTTTTTTTTTTTTTTACAAAAAAGAACCCCGCCACCACGGGAGAGACAGACGGCCGAACATGCCCTTTATGGAGGCTTTCAGAGATATACTCCTTCATAGCAGCCAGCTCAGGGCCAGAGAGATTGTACAGACGGTCTTTGGGAAATTTGGCACTGGGAACAAGATCAATGGCACAATCGAATGGGCGGTGTGGTGGTAGAACCTCAGCCTCATTTTCGGAGAACACATCCTCAAAGTTCTTCAGGTACTCCGGAATAACCTCCAGACTGACGGATGACATAGACACAGTAGCAAGACAATTTTCAGAACAATTAGGTCCCCATTTGACAATATCCCAGGGCCCCCCAGTCAATAACCGGGTTATGCCGATGCAACCAAGGAAACCCTAACACCAGGCCAGCAGGGAGGTTATCCAAAACAAAGCATGACACGTGCTACTGGTGCAGGGCCCCCACCCTGAGGGTGAATTCTTTAGAATTTAAATGGAAACCTTCCTTTGTGAGAGGTATAGAGTCAATAGCCACAATTTTTAAGGGAGTCCCCAACCTAACTGTCCCTAATCTACAGCGGGCCACCAGCTTACAGTCAATCAGATTCAGGGATGACCCAAAGTCTACAAAAGCCGAAGTATGGACAAAGCAGTTCTCAACACCA
>VIAB01006566.1:69985-80019 GCA_009801035.1 Oophaga pumilio
GCCCTAAAAATTGGGCTGAAAATCTCGGCTTATACACGAGTATACACCATGGTAACCATGTTAGTTTTTCTAGGTACAAGGTTCCATCAGTTCCTGACAAATTCTATCACATGCTTCCTTCAATATGTAATGAAGCCTTTGACTAAAAGCAACTGTCAATGTGGTTAACCAAGCCCAATAACAAGAAATAAACAGATTTTCTCACCAAAGACATTTATCATCCATCATGACCAGGATACATTATTAATTTACGAGACCCACACCAATCACTAGAACAATGGTCAAGACGTCCTCACGCCACAACAGCAAAGAAAAGGAGTTAAAATAGAGCAGTGGTCAATAACGCCCCCTCGGCTCCATTCAAAGTCTATGGGGTTAGCTGATATCAGCTGGCGTTTGCCAGAAAAGTTGCGGGCTCATCTCCGGAGCCCGCAGCAAACAGGGGGAGCCAACCTTAGATGTACCTATATGTTTAAGGTGGTAAAGGGGTAAAATTGGCAGCCACCTCTTACACTGACAGGTACCTTTCAAAAATGTTAATAAAACAGGTACCTGGGAGCATGTATACTAGAAAAGTCCTTTGCTTTGACCTGGAGATAATGCAAACTCGAGGTCAAAACAGCTGCTCAGCATTCAAAAAGGCCTGGGGAACATCATTGTGAGCAGACTCTCCTTACCTCAGCACCCCTGGTAACTCCAGTATTAGATCAGATAGACAGGGTGATAGACAACAGTGTGAGCAGTCTCTTCTTACCTCAACATCTCTGGTATCTCCAGTGTTAGATCAGATAGACAGAGGTCTGCAGTGCCAACAGCTTTTTAGCCCAGCACTCCTGGTATCTCCAGCATTAGATCAGATAGACAGGGTGTTCAGCAGCATGAGCAGTCTCTTCTTACCTCAGCACCCCTGGTAACTCCATTATTAGATCAGATAGACAGGGTGGTCAGCAGTGTGAGCAGCCTCTACTTAACTCAGCACCCCTGGTAACTCCAGTATTAGATCAGATAGACAGGTTGATAGACAGCAGTGTGAGCAGTCTCTTCTTACCTCAACATCTCTGGTATCTCCGGTACAAGATCAGACAGACAGGGTGGACATCAGTGTGAATAGCCTTTTACCTCAGAACTCCTGGAATCTCCAGTATTAAATCAGATGGACAGGGTAGTCAGCAGTGTCATCAGCCTCTTCTTACCTCAGGCCCCCTGGTATCCCCAGTATAAGATCAGATAAACAAGGTGGACAGCAGTGTGAGCAGCCTCTTCTTACATCAGAACCCCTGTTATGTCCTGTATAAGATCAGATAGACAGGGTGGACAGCATTTTAAGCAGCCTATTCTTACCTCAGCCCCCCTGGTATCTCCAGCATCACATCAGATAGGCAGAGTGGATAGCAGTGTAAGCAGTCTCTTCTTACCTCAGGCCCCCTGGTATCCCCAGTATAAGATCAGATAGACATGGTGGACAGCAGTGTGAGCAGCCTCTTCTTACCTCAGCACCTCTGGTACCTACAGCATTAGATCAGATAAACATAGTGGACAGCAGTTTAAACAGCCTCCTACCTCAGAACTCATGGTATCTCCAGTATTAGATCAGATAGACATGGTGAACAGCAGTGTGAACAGCCTCTTACCTCAGCACCCCTGGTATCTCTAATATAAGATCAGACACATAGAGTTGACAGTAGTGTGAGCAGCCTCTTCTTACCTCAGCACCTTTGATATCTCCAGTATTAGATCAGATAGACATGGTGGACAGTAGTGTGAGCAGCCTCTTCTTACCACATCACTCCTGGTATCTCCAGTATATGATCAGATAGACATGATGGACAGTGTGAGCGGCCTCTTCTTACATCAGCACTCCTGGTATCTCCAGCATTAGATCAGATAGACAGGGTGGACAGCAGTGTGAGCAGCCTCCTCTTACCTCAGCACTCCTGGTATCTCCAGTATTAGGTCAGATAGACAGGGTGAACATCAGTATGAGCAGCCTCTTCTTACCTTAGTACCCCTAGTATCTACAGTATTAGATAAGATAGACAGGGTGGACAGCAGTGTGCGCAGCCTCTTCTTACCTCTGTAACCCTAGTATCTACATTATTAGATAAGATAGACAGAGTGGACAGCAGTGTGTCAAGGGGCAATTGCAGAAATACAGGGGACGAGGAACCTGGGCCCCTTAAGGCTAAGGAAGGGCCCTGCCTCTCCTTAACTTGGGGGTACACTTGAAGGTAGTGAGGCCCAAGTCACCGACCTGTCCCTGTCTCCTGTTTAGCCCTGAGCTAAACCAACCAACCTCCTCCCCAGGAGGTGAGACAGGGAATAAAGTGAATTATACCAAAACAACAAAAAGGAAAGAGACACCTAGGGGTTAAATTAACAAATAATAAACACTTAGCTTGCTCTGCTGCAATGCACTGAACAACAGAGAAAGGCACCAAATCATGGAAACAGCAGAAGTACCACTGCGCTCAGCAAGCTCCTGACTTCAGCTTGGTTGGTCTCCAAAATGTAGCAATATCACCAACAGTCAGCTGATGCCTCAGGTGACCTTATAAAGGATGGTGGGAGTGGTCACCACCTTCCCCTGACCAGTCAGCAGCAATGTAATTACACCAACGGCCACCGGGGGAAAACACTGACATTAACCCCTGATGGCATTAAAGGAAAAAGGTTTTAATATGCAAAGAGAGTTCTGCCACAGATCCAAAGTGGATCGTGACAGTACCCCCCCTTTAATGAGGGGCCTCTGCACCCTCAACACCACACCTCATATAGCATATAGCTGGGGAAGGTTGTAGAAAGACGGCAGAGACAGTAGCCCCCGGGCAGCAGCCCTCACATGACTGACCCCAGCTGACTACTTCCTTGGAACCCCAATCTATGACCAGGATGTGTTTTGTCAGCCAAGGGAGGCCTAAAATGATGGGTATTGGCATACCCTTCAAGACGTAGCATGACTGGCACGCCTCATGACGAGTCCCTATATGCAGGTGTATATCATGCATGACCTGGGTCACACTCCCCTGGCTGAGTGGAACAGAGTCAAAGGTCTGGACGCCTAATGGTTTAGCTAGCGTCCTACACATCAGACCATTGGTCCGGACAAAGTTAGCATCCACCAAATTGACTCCTGCTCCACTGTCCACAAGCACCGGAATTCCCTTAGTTACCCCGCCAATCACCACTCTCGCAGACAGGGTACACTGAGGGGAAGAAATGGAGGAAATATGTACTCCCTGGTCGCCTCCCTCCACACAACCAGGGGGACGTGTCTTCTTAGATGTGGCAGGTATTTTGGTGCAAGCTGGGCAGACCCCAATAAAATGGCCAGTCTGCCCACTGTAAAAACATGCCCCCACACCACCCCGAACCGCAGGCAACCCCGTTCGGGTACCAACTGCTCCTACCTGCATGGGTTTGTCCGACTGCTCGACTGTGTCCTCCTCCCTAGCAAGGAGAACAGGGGGCAGTTTTAGTGTATGCCTCTCCCTGAGGCGTCTATCCACCCAGATGGCAAGGGACATGGCGGCCTCCAATGACCTGGGGGCGGCGTACTGCACCAGAGTATCCTGCAACCTTGGGGACAGAACCTGCACAAAATGACTCCTAAGTGCAGGATCATTCCACTGAGTGTCAGTGACCCACCTCATGAACTCTGAGCAGTATTCCTCAACCGGTCGGTCCCCCTGCTTGATTTTACGGAGTCGGGCTCTCCATACACCAGCGCCAGAGTCGCAAAAAAACCATCCACCGACCGTAAAGCTGGTGAATCGGTCGGCAGGGAGAAGGCCCACGATTGGGGATCACCCTTAAGAAGGGAGACAATCCCCACACGCTGTTCCTCACTCCCTGATGAACGGGGGTGGAGCCTGAAGTATAATTTACAGGCCTCCTGGAAAACCAGAAATGTATCTCTCCCTCCAGAAAACCTGTCAGGGAGAGATATCTTAGGTTCTGGTTGAACCTGCATCTGAGTCGAGGCCCAGAACCCCACCAACTGCTGTAACTGCTGCACCACCTCACCCCGCAGCACCTTAAACTCATCTGTGATGGTCTGAAGCAGTTGAGCAAAGGCCTGCATTTGGGCCATGGCTCACAAGAAAGGGAAAAAAAACTGTGTTGGTAGGTGATAATGTCACGGGGCAGATGTAGAAATACAGGGGACTAGGAACCTGGGTCCCTGAACTGCCCCTAAGGCTAAGGAAGGGCCCTGTCTTTCCTTAACTTGGGGTACACTTGAAGGTAGTGAGGCCCAAGTCACCGACCTGTCCCTGTCTCCTGTTTAGCCCTGAGCTAAACCCACCAACCCCCTCCCCAGGAGGTGAGACAGGGAAAAAGTGAATTACACCAAAACAACAAAAAGGAAAGACAGACACCTAGGGGTTAAATTACCAAATAATAAACACTTAGCTTGCTCTGCTGCAATGCACCGAACAGCAGAGAAAGGCACTAAATCAGGGAAACAGCAGAAGTACCAATGCACTCAGCAAGCTCCTGACTTCAGCTTGGTTGGTCTCCAGAATGTAGCAATATCACCAACAGTCAGCTGACGCTTCAGGTGACCTTATAAAGGATGGTGGGAGTGGTCATCACCTTCCCCTGACCAGTCAGCAGCAATGTAATCACACCAGCGGCCATCGGGGGAAAACACTAACATTAACCCCGGATGGCCTGAAAGGAAAAAGGTTTTAATATGCTAAGAGAGATCTGCCACAGATCCAAAAGTGGATTGTGACACAGTGTGAGCAGTCTCTTCTTACCTCAGTAACCCTAGTATTTACAGTATCAGATAAGATAGACAGGGTGGACAGCAGTTTGAGCAGCTTCTTCTTACCTCAGTAACCCTAGTATTTACAGTATTAGAGAAGATAGACAGGGTGGACAGCCATGTGAGCAGCCTCTTACCTCAGTACCCCTAGTATCTACAGTATTAGATAAGATAGAAAGGGTGGACAGCAGTATGAGCAGTCTCTTCTTACCTCAGTAACCCTAGTATCTACAGTATTAGATATGATAGACAGGGTGGACAGCAGTGAGAGCAGCCTCTTCTTACCTCAGTACCCCTAGTATCTACAGTATTAGATAAGATAGACAGGGTGGACAGCAGTGAGAGCAGCCTCTTCTTACCTCAGTAACCCTAGTATCTACAGTATTAGATAAGATAGATAGGGTGGACTGCAGTGTGAGCAGCCTCTTCTTACCTCAGTACCCCTAGTATGCTCTCAGGTATTTGTCCTACTTTCCTTCTAGGATAGGCTTCTGTCAGTCTAACAATATGACAACCATTTTATTTGTATACTTATTACCTCATTAGGCAAAAAAAAACCTGTGATTTGCTAATTAAAATATTTAGAAATTTATTTATTGATGACCATTTTTTCTCTTTGTTTCCTGTTTTCGAAGAACCCCTTAAATCTCAAGACAGCACTGTTTTAGTAATATATATAGTCACCAATAAGTAATTGAAAAATACACTAAAAGTAATAGATTTTTGATATTTTGATTAAAGATTACATATATACAGTAGGGAAAAAATGTAAACGTTAAGATTTTATCTGAAAACTAGAAACTATCTGCAGTTGTACATATGAATAAAGGCGATGTACCAGTATTATGACCCGTTAGCAGCACTTCAAAGTCAGCTTCAATGGAAGTGCTTTGAGAGCATTTTCACAAGAGCCATTAAAAGTCCCATATGCAGGGAGAAAGTATTGATTGTCGGCTTTCCTGGGCTAAATATAATGGGTCAGGGGACTGCATCCCGCTTCACTTCCACTTGCAATTGTTTTATGTCAAAGTTGTATATTTCTTAGCTTGGGTTCAGTATGCATAATATAGTATTGAAATGGTCAAGAGGTCAACTTGAAGGGGTTGTCCACCTTTGGGGACACTTTTCTTACTTGCATGCACAACAGCAATATAAACAGTCAAATGGAGAATAATAGACATATTTGAGGAAATTGCCTTTACTTAAATGTATGTAATTTGTGCTAAAAATTATGTTTCCAATTGGAAACTTTAAAAATGTTGCACTGTTTGCTTTCTAGAGTCACTGTGTTGTACTGTCTATGGTTGGCTGCAGAATGAATTGTCTGAGACTCCATCAGTGGGCTCATTCTGATGCTCTAATGCAGGCCTGCACAACATACGGCCCACGGGCAACATGTGGCCTGCCAAAGCCCATGGATCTTCCCATCATACTGTATTCAAATGAATTAGCATCTTTCAGACGCCCTTGGTCACATGAACTGGGGGTGGGGAGAGGTCGTCAGCCCCAGCTCCGACATTTAGCAGTGTGATTAGGTCAGCACGATGCTCCAAAACCTCCTCAAATGCTTAAACCTTGGTTCTGGTGATGTATTTATGTACTGATAGTGGTTCTCATTATGTATTCTTGTACTGATGGTGGTTCTGGTGATGTATTCATGTAAGTACCCCTTTAAAAAATCTTTGTGTTTCTTGTGATTGGTTCAGTATGACAATGTGACCCTTGGGCCAAAAAATTTTGTGCACTCCTGCTGTAATGAGGGAGCTTGTTACATTTCTTTATCTTTTTCTGATCTACTATCAGCTGATTTTTGAACACAGACCACATCAAAGTTAAAATGAAGAGCCTGTAAAAGCCAAACAGTGCGACATTTGTAATGAAACCCAATTGCAAAAATTATTTATATCCCCAAATATATGCAATAACGTAAAAAAAAAAATAACATTCAAATGTATGGAGTGGTAGCCTGGTACAGAAATGCTCCACTTATTCTCTGTAGGTCTATAGTAGATAGCTAAGTACCAACCTCAACTTTTGCCAGAAGTCCTATAGAGATTGAATGAAGTTGCGGTCCTCCACTCCATTCAGACAGTCCATTCTTGGAATTGTTGTAGGTCCCAGCAGTCAGATCCACATCGATCAAAAAGTTATCAACTACCCCTTGAATAGACGATGATTTCTAAAGATGAAAATAACCACTTTAAAAAGGAATCTGTCACTAGGATCAACCCTTAGTTGATAGGAAGCTGAATAGACTGACACCCTGATATCTGCGATCTAAAGTCTTATTCTAGAGAAATCCACATTTTCTAAATATGTAAATGAGCTGTTGAGATCTATGGGCGTTTATTTCATCAGAAATCCAGGCTTTTACTCTGGACATCATCATTCAGTTCAGATTCTGAGCCAATTTCCGCTACAGTAAAGACTTAATCATTATAAACTACAAGCGACCAAGACTTGATTCACCCTTTGATCTGCGTCCAAAAACCCTGACAATAGACATTACAGCAGATCTCATCGATTTCAGAGGAATTTGTTTGGCACTTTTGTGTCTCAGACATCCATCATCTATTGTAGGAACTGATGGGTTTTGAGATGTTCAGAAGAAACTTGCAATCTTTCCACTGCAATGCAACATATATCAGTTTTTTTCAGACCATTTTTTTCTATAGAAGTCAATGGAGAATGAAAAAGTGGATGCAATGGATGACAACTTAAAGCCAAGAAATGCATCAATTTTTTCATTCTCTTTTGTTGACAATAATTCCAATGACATTTTGAATTAATGATAATGACAAAAATGATGTTATTTTTTTTCCCATTTTATCTAGAAAATCTGACCCATATCCAGACTTAATTAATAGTGCAGTGGATAGACGTATACTTAGAGTCAAGGGTTAAAGAAAAGTGGAGAATAACAGATATGATTGTACAAAATATGTTATTTGAATTTCAGCTAAGGGGCATCAAGCAACAAAATAAAAAGTATAAAAATAGAGGATCATGGAAAACTTTGGGGTAATTGTTTTTTCTTAAATGCATGTATTTTGTGCTCAAAATAATTTTTGCAATTGCATGTTGCTACAAAATTTTCATTGTTTGCCTTCTATAGGTTCTGTGTTAGACTGCCTATTACCGGTTGCAGAATGAGTTAACTGAGAATCTGCCAGTGAGCCCGTTCTGATGGGGATTTGGAAACTCTTATCTCTATCTTTTGCGCAGCTCTATTAGTTGATTATGATCATTTGAAAGCTCAGCTATCCTTTGATGCCGTTTATGATGATAAATCATTACAGGGATGCTCAGTAAAAGACAGATATAACAGTTAGGCACTTCCCTTCACTGTAGCTTAATGATGGATTCTTAGTTAATCAATACAATGTGCAGGGAAATAAGGAGGCTTAAAGTGAATCTAATCTATCATCAGGTTTTGATACCCCATCTGAGAGCAGCATGATGTAGGGGCAGAGACCCTGATTCCAGTGATGTATCACTTACTGGTTTGCTTGCTGTAGTTTTGATAAAATCAATGTTTTATCTGCTGCAGATCTACCCGTTCTCTGAATGCGGAGCTGTGTATAACCCCTCCCACACTCATGATTGGCAGCTTTCAGTATATAGGCAGTAAGCTGCCAATCAGTAGTGTGGGCGAGGTTGGACTACCAGGCAGCAGGTTTACTAGTCCTCTAGTGATAATCTCCTGCTAATAAAACACTGATTTTAAATGTAAAAAAAAAATCGCTGGAATCAGGGTCTCTGTCTGCACATTATGCTGCTTTCAGATTAGGTGGCAAAAATCTGATGACAAATTCTCTTTAAAAGCCAAACAGTGTAAAAAATGTTAATGAAACCCAGTTGCAAAAAAATATATTTTTAGCCCAAAAATACATGCTTTAAGGAAGAAAAAAAAAAGAAGTACCCCAGGTGTCCAGGTCTTTTAAATATATAGCATATTAAAGTTGTCTGACAGAGTGAAAAATTCCTACTTGTTCAAATTATTCCTTTATAATAAGTTGATTTTAAAATATGTACCTGCTAGGATCCGTAGTGATCAGACTTAATCTGTGCATTAAGTGTTTAATTTCCCTGCAGCACCACCGCAGGAGAAATGAGGTATTACACAACTTAAATTAGTAATGCAGGTTAGGTCCTCCAGAGCACAAGATGCCTTTTGCAACCACTTACCTTTCTGGTCACAAGTTGAGGATCCTGAACAGAAGATTAATTTCTACACAGTCATAATGATCTAATAGGGTATATAAAATTAGTTTTCTTAACTGGCAAAACCCTTTAATCACATGAGCATCCCTCTTGACCAGCAATATATGCATATACTAATTTTATAAAAATTGCATGACAAAAATATAAAATAATGAAAATAATGCAAAGGTATAAAAGGTCATAAACAGGCAATTCTCATTGGATAGTCCAGCATTTTCTGGATTGTGTATCGGCATGTGTAGGGTCAATAAGCTGCGAGCGCAGGTTCAATCAATATTTCCTCATTGCTCTTGTATTGATCCTTTTTAATTATTCTAATGTAATGTAATCCCCATGAACAGTCTGAGGAGGCACAAATCTTCTTCTGACTCCGGTGCTCACTTAATACAAAGCAGCCGTCCTGATTCTCCATCCAGAAGAGGGCTCAATTTTATCATTGTATGCCCCTTTATCGAGCATGCCAAGGATGGGGCTACTAGAGTTTAGCCACAAATAGACACAAAGATCCAGGTAGCCATTTTTAGCTTACTTTCAAATTTCCAGAAACAAGAAGATAAATAAAAGATATAAATAAACTGGAGCAGTGGGCAGCAACTAACGGAATGGTTTTTAACAGGAAAAAATGCAAAGTACTACATCTGGGCAATAAAAATGAAAAAAGCATATACAGAATGGGAGGAATAGGGCTAAGCAAGAGCACGTGTGAAAAAGACTTGGGTATACTAGAACCCATGGCAAAAATTATGGAATCACCGGCCTTGGAGGATGTTGATTCAGTTCTTTTATTTTGTTGAAAAAAAGCAAATCACAGACATGGCACAAAACTGAAGTCATTTCAAATGGCAACTTTCTGGCTTTAAGAAACACTAAAAGAAATCAAGAACAAAAATTGTGGTAGTCAGTAATGATTATTTTTTTTTAACCAAGCATAGGGCAAAAATTATGGAATCACTCAAATCTGAGGAAAAAATTATGTAATTACCCTGTATATTTTCACTCCCAAAACTAACACAGATCATCAAATTAGATCTTCTCATTAGTC
>VIAB01006567.1:48461-59826 GCA_009801035.1 Oophaga pumilio
AAATTTAAATTTTTTAATGATTAATTATTAAAAACATATTATTAAAAACTGAAGTGATCTGTCTTGAGGAACAACTACAGTATGTTAACAACAGGTATATTTGTTAATCTGAAGGGGTTGATGAATAAGTATGTCTATTGTCTATTTAAATGCATAATATAGTTGGGTCTGGGAGAGACTACAACAATTAAAGTGCAAGTGCATATTGTAAACCTAAAAACATATTGGTCTAAATGAAATAGACTCTGAGGACACAACAGTTATTTGTACATTTCCCAATGTGTGATCAATGATGTTGGGAAAAACCTATGAACCAAGGTATACAGAACAAGATATAAAGATAGTGCATACAAAACAAAGTGTATGAGAGGGAGAGATGTTTCCCCAAACTCCCTGGGTAAATTACTTACTAAAGTGACCCATGCTTTTCTTCTGTGTGTAACGCACACACAACATGCACTTGGTTTACAATATGCACTTGCACTTTGATTACTGTATTAGTCCCTCCTGGACCCAACTATATATATATATATCAAGCAAGAGAGGACAGTATGTAATAAAGAACAGGGCACTATAAATAACGAGAATCCGATATTCAAAGGATGGAGGGATACATAACAAGAGAGTGCACTGTGTAATAAGGGTCGGCAATATACATAATAAAGGAGACTATGTATGACTATACATATCTGTAGCTTTGTTGTCATTAAAGGAGGGGGGCCCAGACACATTTCTTGCACAAGGGTCCCAAGCTGTCAGTGTCCGCCCCTGCACTCATTCAAGTCTATGGGTGTGATTAAAAAAATTGGATGCCATACGGAGCCACAGTATAGTGTCCGATTTTTATAGATATATTGCAGTTCTGTAACATAGGAAACTCTAAATGGTCCTGTAAATGATCAATAGCTGCTGAGTAAAAAAATGGATTGCAAATGGACTACACATGGATGACAAGTCAGAAAAAATCGTCCTATTTTTCTTGATGCAACAATTTTTTAACCTGTGAAGTGTCCCTAGCCTTACATGCATAAATACATATGTGGTCAATACAAAGGACTGGCATGTGATTTAGTCCTTCCCTGGACATTACAAAGGACCAGATGACATTCATTAAGTAAAGGCTATTCCGTCAGCTAAATAGCAAAGGGTTCTTTACAGTTAGAGCAGTCAGACGTTGGAATGCCCTACCACAAGAGGTAGTAATGGCAGACACTATAACAGCATTTAAAAAAGGGCTGGATGATTTTCTCACAGCAAATGATATTTAGAGTTATAAATTATTTAGCCATAGAGAATGGAAAATAGGGTGAGAAAGAATGTACATCATGTACGTATGTTGATTTGTTTTTAGGAACTTTTTTTTTTACATTTCCTACATAGCAATTCTTGATAGAAGGGATTACAGGCACTTCAGTAGATTATAAATTGTTTTACTTTATGATTAATGTATTCAGCAGAATTGTAATAACAAACACATTAACCAAGCACAATGCAGATATAAAACAGTGTGACTCTCCAGTTATTTCCACTAAACTGACTCTCACACTAAATTGGAATACATTTACCGGGTGTATGAGAAACCGAAGTTCATATTTTATATAGTCATGTTACAATAAAATGCTAATATTAGAATTTTATGCTGTGATATAAAGTTACAAAAGAGCTAACAATGACAGTGACTATGTATAATGTGGTTATAAAAGCAGATATTCATATGCTGTTTCTGTAATAAGAAGCATTTTGGTCACTGGGTCATCTTACTGTAGGTATTTTAGCGAACATAGGTACTGTACATAACTACAGAGATACGGTATATGTATGGATCATTACTATTTATGCCTATGTAATTACACTTCTTTGTATTGAAATTGCAACACCAAGAAGCAAAAGCCATGGAACTCACAGGATGGCAGACATGTTAGTGATCGAAAAATAATGAAAAATGTTAAGAAAACATCTCAATTTATTCAGTATTAAATATGAGGGCCACGGGCAGAAATACACAGACTTACACATCTTGGCATGCTATCAATGAGGTTATTAATGGCTGTCTGAAGAGTGTCCCGCGACAATGAATGCGCTTTGGCATGCAAGTCATCAAGATCCACTGCTGGGAGCTCACTGGACAATTGCTGACCAATGATGTCCCAGATGTGTTCAATGGAAGACAAGTCTGGTGATACTGCCGGCCATAATAACGTGTTTAGATCACACAGGCTGCTCACAGGTGGACAAACAACATGCCATCTGGTGTTGTTGTGTTGAAACACAACTCCTGGGACACATTGGAGAAATGGCAGTACCACTGGTTCCATAATTGATCCATGCTGTACTACAAGTGATATTGGACGTCCCACACCAGGTCTAAGGTGTCAAACAGTGTCTACACAAACCATTAAAAGATGTTTGTACGACATTGGGATACGAGCCAGATGCCCAGCTACATTTGGTCCATTGACCTCACACCACCACTCTGAAAGGTTAACCTAGTGCAGAGCTAGACAGCATGAGAGGTTGGAAAGAGATCTATCCTCTTCAGTGATGAGCACAGTTATTGTCTTGGGTGCTAACACAGCTGGTCTTGAGGTCTTGAGACCACAGAGGCAATGTCATGAAAAGGCCTTCACAAGTGGATATCATATTGATCCTACCCCTGAGATTACGGTGTGGGATCGCATAATGTTCGGTAGCTAGACCTCTCTAGCCTTCATTTCAGGTAAACTAAGAACTCACGTTTGATTGATTTAATGGTCATGGAACAAGCGGTTCCGCCATCTCTACAAAGTTTCCCAGGTGCTGCTTTTTAGCACCACACTTCCAGGCTACTTGTTTCTTGTACTAGTATGAGTAGCCTTTGAGGCCTTAATGTGCTACCATGGCCTGCAGTGTCTCCAGACTTGTCTTCCATTGAGCACATCTGGGACAATATTGGTCGACAATTGCCAAGGGAGCTGCCAACATTAGATCTTAATGATTTAAGCACCCAATTGCATTCAGTGAAGGAGAAGATTCCCCAACCATTAATAACCTCTTAGATAACAAACATAAATGTGTAAGTGTGTGTATTTCTGCAACGGACGCTCAAACTGGATGCTGAAAGAATTGAGATATTTTGAACATTTTGTTTGTATTTTTTCATCATTTTCTTATCATCCTTATACATCCTGTGATTTTCATAATTGCAGAAGTTTTCTTTCTTTGCAATTTCATTGTTGGAGAGTGTATATTATACGGTAATTATTACAAATAATATTATTTTCTATAAAACCACATAATACTAGCATAATGTCAAGTTTCTCTCTGCTGAAATTTAGAAAAGCCATTCTTGAAATTTTTGGACTGACAGCCGAAAATATGGTTAAAAGCTCCCTTCTATATTTGTTGACATTTTGTCTGTAATGTTGCATTATATTGGTTATCCTAACCTATCAATGGCAATGTATTTTATAAAGATCTGATTCGTACTACAACCAGTGGCTTGTTTTCCCCATTCTTTTCTATCTGTACAATATCAATCCATATTTGACTGATTGACCGACTCATATCTGTCACTCTGAATATTCATTTTTCTTCTGGGGAACTACAGGCAAAGCGTTGGCATGACTAATCTATACATTTCACTACTACCTACTGCTATTCTAACTGAAAAATTAATGCGAACACGATCTTTAAGCATGTGGTTTTAGCTTCAAAGATATCGAAAATATACATTTTTGGTTGCTGTTATCTAAACACAAGATTTTGCAAACTTTTTTCCTTAATTTGTTTTCACTGGCAAATGATACTTCAGTCTCCTACTAAACTATTCTCTTAACCACGTTTCTTTGTGTGATACTTTGTGGCCCCCTCGGGCAATGTAGAGATTGTATTTCCACAAGAACGCAAATTATTCATCTAACAAGATTTGATATGGAAACAGATCCTTTAGGGAATCGGAAACCCGTCTCCTTCATTTGTAGAATCAATGATATGTGAAATATATTCTCTAACAAATTAATTCTCTCAGCATTTTATCCTTTTTTGCATGCAGGTACTTTCAATATAAGATAAAAGAATTTGAAAATGTAATTTATTCCGCCTAGATTTATCTAATGTCTTATAGAAATTTCAGAAGGTAACCTCTGTGGGATCTCAGCCCCTACATATTCCTAATATTAAATACTTTGTAAAGTGCTTGAACTCAATCTGTTCTGCTCCTCCTTAAAGGGAATCTGCCAGCAGGTTTTTGCTATGTAATCTGAGGGCAGCATGAAGTAGGTGCTGAGACACTGATTTCAGGGATGCGTCACTTAGTAGGCTGTGTGCTGTTGTTTCAATACAATAAGCATTTCATCAGCAGAATATAAAGTGTTTTTATCACTGTTGGACTAGCTGCCCCAGTGCCTCCTAGTCCAACCACGGCCCCAGCATTGATTGGCAGCGAACTGTAAATTTACAATGTACATAGAAAGTTGTGGCATGGGTGGGGTTTGTTTTTTGAGCGCTGTCACATCTAAAGCAGAGAAAGTCTGACTGCATCACAACTGTTGCAAACAGTAAACTAGCTTATACAATGCTGGAATCAGGATCTTATTCCCTACATAATGCTGCTTTCAGATGAGGTAGCAAAAACCTGATGACAGATTCCCTTTAAGTCTCTAAGTAACCACATTTGTATTTTATGACGGAGAAAGCTCTCGCCTAATTTATGCGTTTCAGGAGGTTTTTGGCTACCAAAGGCTCTCCTTTATGACATATCCAATTGACGTGCTGCACATGTCTATATCCTGGAAATCCTTCCAAATCCCAAAGTCTAGGTGTCTAGTTCATAATAAAGAGCAATGAACCATTTACTACCATGTAATAGAAATGCCATTTGTCATTGGTGGGTTTTTAAATGAAATTAGCACAATTTAATTGCCAAAAATGATGATTACTTTACAGATAATACCACAATGGCACATGCTGATAGGCAGTTAATTAGCTGCAATTAATTTTCCTGGAAACATCATTCATTATATAGTGTCCCTATGGGCATCACAGCAGCACAGAATCAATCTTTGGGATCACATGTAGATATGGAGTCAGCACTTCGGCTTTTTCAGCAGACAGATATTTTTAGTTCTTTCAGCAGCGTCTGCTAGTTTATGCTTTTTTTAGAAGCAGGCTATGAATATTCACCACGCAATGACTGAGATCCAAAACTACACATTACCCTACAGTCCCAATCTACTTGCAGACATTGGAGTCACAACATGAATATTAGCACACATTCATTAGCTGTACTGAGATTTACCTTGTGGCTGTACAGAGGCGACAGTCTAATCTAGGGAGGGTTAGCGCACTGCATTTTACTGATGTCTTTGCACCTGGTGTCTCTTACAGCACTGACAGATGTGTATTATAAGGGAACTAGGTATTGAACCTATGCTACGCCTGGGTGGCGAGCAATTTTATTGGTATATTTATACAGTGTCGTTAATAAAATGGCGCCGAAAATCGTGGCATGCGCATGTGTTGACTCCGGCTCCATTTTATTGAAGATATCTACTACAACATCAACACAGCAGTCAGCATGAAGCGGCCATAGGGATAATTGCGATGGCCGGCACATGTGCACTGCTATGTTGACTTTGTAGTAGAACTCTTCAATAAAATGGTGCCGGAGTCAACTCGTGTGCATCCCTCAACATCCGGCGCCATTTTTTTGAAAGTGAAAAACTATGAGATGAGCTAGCCACAGCCGTCAGGAAAAGAAGTATATTACATTTGAATAGCCTGACGTTCAAAAATCTTGAATCGTATTTTATTTTGCATGCACTGTCAGTCATACAGACACTAAATATCGACGATAGCACTGCAGTGTGGTATGCGCATGCGCTGACTCCGGTGCCACGCTGTACAGTCAATATATATCAATGTGCACTTACCAGCCATAGGGATAATGGCAACGGACGGCAGGTGCACACTGCTATGTTGACGTTGTAATACAATTCTTCACTTAAATGGAGCCAAATTCGCACACACAGTGTCTTCAATAAAATGGTGCCATAGTGTGGTATGCACAAGTGCTGATGCCAACGCTATGCTTATGCGCTGACTCTGGCGCCACACTGCGCAGGTGCTGCCCATCCCGGCTTCAGACAGAAGGACACATCCGTTATATATAAGATATGGAACTGGAGTAAAAAAATATGCTTATAAGCAGAAACCATCCAACATATCTATTAGGTACGTATATTCATTATTTTATCTCGACAGTACTGGAGTGTACCTCTTAAATAAAATTATACTAGTTTTTTGTTCTTTTATTAATCCATCACTTGAGCTCAAAGGGGTATTCCCTACACAAACATGGCATTTCCACATGATGCTGAATAGCATAATGGATATAGCCTAATCTGTCTGAAAAGGCAATAATAAATGTAGAAATGCCTGCACATGTGTGCGATGCTCTCTGTTTATTTCTAAGACCCTGTTCTCACTGTATTTTGGCAGTGCGTTTGTTTTGACAGTGCATGCGTTTTCTATCTGAAACCCTTTATAAGCAGAATTTAGATGAAATCTATATAGGTCCATAGATTGTAATGACATGAACTAATTTCAAATGAATTCCATTTGATAAAAGTGTCCAGACCAGGTTTCTGTGCCAGTCTGTATAGGGGTTCATCTGAATCTCGTTTTTAGATCGATTCAGGTTGAATCCCTGAATGCACTGCATAAGTGTAGTGTGAACATTTCTTAATACAGTTATAGCTGAGAGGCTTATTGATTCCAACGCTTAAAGCAGTCGCAACTCACCGGTCAGCCTAAAATGGAAACAGGACTCAGAGTGATTGGCTGAACACTATAGAACTTACCCCTTGTTCAGATTTACATTAAAACTTATACAAAGCCACAGGTATGGACAAACACATATCAATACCTACAAGATGAGATGGGTATATAAATAAATTAGATTAGGCTCCTATCATTACATCACAAAATAGTGCTCCATTGTATGTGAAGTGCGTGTCTATTATGCATGGTCCTCTCGATGTGGAGAACATGTTCTCTCTTTTTTATGTACTCAAAGGAGGGGAAGGAGGGGCGATAAATCCTGACCTCGAATACTACTTCCTTGTTAGGGGACCCAAAACTGGAACCATGCTTTAATCATAGCCTCCACCATGTCCCTATCAAAAGTGCTGTCGAAATGTGATAAGGCAAGTGAAAATCATTTAGGCAACTCATAGGGATGCCAATGGGAAAACTGCATATGGTATTGTACAGGACAAGTCTTTATGGATGAACTAGGTATGGTAGTGTACAGGACAAGTCTTTATGGATGAACTAGGTATGGTAGTGTACAGGACAAGTCTTTATGGATGAACTAGGTATGGCAGTGTATAAAGGACCCCTTTGACTTATATTTTTTGCAACGTAAGCGGTAAGACTGATCCAATATATTTTTATGCCGCTCAGCTATATTTTTGAGTACTTTCATTTGGACCACAAGAATTATGTTTCCCTGCATTATTACTGTGATTTGTAGTCCCCTTGCAGCATCATTGAATGTAAATAAGGGTGTCTAATATGTGCTCTGGATATGTACGGCATTCAATTCTTATTTATTTTGCAACATGGGGCTACATTTATCCACTGATCTTGTAGGTGTAATTTTATATACCTACCTTATTTTGTGGGTATTGATACATGTTTGTCTGTCTTTTGATGGATTAATGGTTTTTTAATGCATATCTGAATAAAGGTTAAGTTTTATAGTATTCATCTCGACTCTCTGAGTCTTCAACTAAACTACTGTTCTCTACGGATCAAATAAATTACAAAAACTCTGAATATATCTTTATAAGAAAAGATTCATTAAACCTGTATTTCTGTTCTTCTTATCAGGTGACCTACTTTTTTTCTGGTAATATAGTCTCATTATAGTTCAAGTGTGAATGTACAAAGGTAATGAGCCAGTTTTAGTGCTGCTTAACAATTGCCTCCAGTGGTGAGCGAGCGATTTATAGAGCTTTTCTTGTACCTTGAAACCTTTGATATTTAAAAAATGAAAATTCCTAAAGAATAAAGTTCGATTTAGCCTGGAACCACCAATTTTAGAATTAGATTCCACATATCATATTAATGCTAGAGATTTTAATGCAAAGGAAATCTGTCACCACTTTTTTGGCCAACCAGCTAAAATGATCAGTTAATTGTCAGCTATGCCTTCCACAACTACTTCTGAAACCCCCTGACTCCCCATGTATCATTCATAAAAACCTTTTTATTGCTCCCACGCTGTATGGTGATATGTTCGGTCCAGTCCAATGGGTGTTGCTCACTCTACCCCTCCTCGGCTTGCTGTACGCATTGCTTACCGTGAATATTGCAGATCGCGTAGAGATTCGCGTGCGCATTCAAATGGGATCTCGCGTGTGCGCAGAATGTTTTGCCCAACTGTGGGCAAAGCCGAAAAGCAGTAGTGAGCATGCGCCTGTGTGTGGCCCAGCTGCGCTTGGTACACATGTTTCCTGGAAAATGCACAGATAAGGTAATTGTGAAGCCTGATATTCATTCACATCACACACTTCCCAACACTGCCACTAGAGGCACTTTAGACTATTTAGTAGTGTGACGTAGCAATAGTGAATCATTCTAGTCAGAGCTCAGCCTGAGCTAGATAGAAGGAGGATTTCAAGTTCCTGTCTTTGGACAGAGAAGTGGAGTTTAGTTTCTGTTTCAGTCAGAGACAGACGGAAGGAGAAGAGAGTTCAGTCTTGGAGGGAGAGGAGTGAAGACTGATTCCTGACAGAGCTCAGATAGTTCATCTTACGCAGAAGTGGAGGCTGGTACGAGTAGACGGACTTACTCTAGCCTAGTCAGAACTATATCTGAATCTGAAGCTGTTACTCAGAACAAGCTGCCTGTGTTCCTAAGAAAGTGAAAAGCAACTCTCAGAGCTACAGCGTTTATACAGTCTGACGAAGCGTCCTGTGAGCTGCTCTGGACAGAGTCCAAGAAAGGAAAGAAAGAGGGGAACTACAGCAGTTACAACAACGAGCAAACAGAGAACAGGTCAGTGAGCTCTGGAGGGAGAACTGACAACTACACTCACTGCTACCTGTGCTTATGTTAAGGGCGAGAGCAGGGCGACAGGCGAGTGGAGAAAGAAGGAAGAGTGACTTCGGTGACAGATCACCTTCACTCAGTTTAACCGGACACCGGGTCCGAAGCATTGCTAGTACTTCACAGCTAGTGATAGAAAACCGGAATCCTTGCTGGACTTCAAGTCGCAGAAGGTAGCCCTAAGCGCTGATATGTAACTGGAGTCAGGGAGAACAGGAGCCTGGCTTGGCCAGCCCGATAGGCTTAGTTCTTTCAACGGCACAAGTGCGACAGAAAAGGCTCTACCACAATGTCGGCCGGGCGTAGCTGCTACAGAAGGAGTTAAACTTGACTTCATGCAAGTTAGGACTCACATACACTTCAAGGAGAAAGGAGGCCTTTAACCTGCTCAGCAATTGCCTGAATGTGCATTCTCCAATCTGACCAGCTTCCGGGGACATACCTGCAACATCTACAAGTAAAGGTATGGAAAGAGACTGCATTGTGTGTGACTGACTTCTTATCTGCACCCTGCACCACCATAGACTTCGAGGGAACAGTCCCACCTGTGGGGGACTTAACATCTAGCTGCCATTAACATCCCCTCAGAGATCTACCCTGCAGCGCTGGTCTTATTGATCAGAAACCACAGGTGGCGTCACAAACTATTATTCTAAAATCCCCTGTAAATATTCCCCCATTGCATGACCGCCAGGGCCACGGACCGAGCTCTGCTGCCAGTGACATTCCCCATAGACTTCCATGGGCTCGGTTCCGAGTACCCCATAGCCCTGGTACCACCAATGTGGTGCGCGTCATCTCCATATGCAGTTGCTTTTTATGTCCCTGAAATATTTAGCTGCCATTTCTGTGTTCATTACCGCCGGAAACATTTGAAAAGGACTGGAGAGAAGACCGGAAGAAAAGCAAAGTAAATTATTGAGGAATAAAGTCTCTGATACTTTTTCTTCTGTGATTTAATTTGCTTTTCTTCCTGTGTTCTCTCCAGTCCTTTTCAAATGTTTCCGGCGGCAATGAACACAGAAATGGCAGCAAAATACTTCCGGGACATAAAAAGCAACTGCGTATGCCGGCGTATGCGCACTACTGCTTTTCGGCTTTGCCCGCAGTTGGGCAAAGCATACTGCGCACGAGCGAGATCCCATTTGAATGTGCACGCGTGAAATCTCTACGCGATCTGCGATGCTCATGGCAAGGAATGCGTACAGCAAGCCGAGAAGGGGTGGAGTGAGGGAACCAAAGCAACGCCCATTGGACCATACCGAACACATTACAATACAGCACGGGAGCAATAAAAAAGGTTTTTATGGGTGATACATGGGGAGTCAAGGGGTTTCTGAAGTAGTTGTGGAATGCATAGCTGACAATTAACTGATAATTTTATCTGGTAGGCCAAAAAAGTGGTGACAGATTTCCTTTTCATTAAAATCTCTAGCATTAATATGATATGTGGAATTGATGGAGGGGCTCTGACCTGACACCTTGCTTTGCTGTTGGTGTGGCAGTCCACTTGCATTGACCATAAATGATTTGAGCTGTTTCAGAATGGATAGTGAGCTCATTAGGTAGGGAAAGTGAGAGAAGTGGATTATTAGTGGAGATGAAGCAGATTTCTCTGATATGTTAGGCATCAGAATTTCTTATATTTGCTTTTTCTGTTGTTTTCTACAAAGTTTGTTGAAATGACAGTGACCATTTAGTTTTACTTCCACCTTCCTGTTGCAAAAGGCAGGGATCACTGACATAATCTGCATGTAAGTGTATACCAGCCCTAAACTTCTGATATTTCTTAGAACAAATCCAGATCTAGATTCAGTATCCTTGTAAGTAGGCTAATTGGCAGGATAAAGACATTTCTAGCCTACAATTTACAAAAGGAAATAAAAAGGTTCTTTCAAAACCCCAATGAAACATCTTCTTGGGCCGCATGTTGCATCTTCTGCTGAAGTAGAAGTACATTCAGCCGATCAGACTCTTGGGGCATCTTGTGAATGATTACACTGACATTATTACTCCAATGGCCTAATTGCCAAAACCGATGCACCCTGTAATCTACCCGAAGATTCAAGAGAAATCCATCAGGAAAACATTAATTAGATAACACTATATTTTACTAATTATCGACTCAGCAGTTTGTTAGCAGCCCGCACAATACATCAAGGCGTTTAGATGCGCAATTATGGCAAGGACTAATGATAAGTCTTAAGCCACATTTTCTACAAAAAAAAAATATAACAGTACAGTCATGGCCAAAAGTTTTGAGAATGACACA
>VIAB01006568.1:69317-82213 GCA_009801035.1 Oophaga pumilio
AGATTAATAGGGGTGCCCAAACTTTTTCATATAACTGTATTCAAAACATAGCAGTGTCTGTATTTGTATTTACAAAGTCACAATATGTACTATTTTTTATGACGATTTAGCATTCCTGTGAATCACTAACCTAATATTTAGTTGTACACCCACATTTTTGTTTTAGAACTGCTTCACATTTATGTTGCATAGAGTCAACCAACTTCAGGCACCTGTCAACTGTTATTCCAGCCCAGAATGCTTTGACTACATCCCACAATTTTTTGGCATTTGTTGGCTTTGCCTCAGAAATGGCATTTCTGATGTCACCCCTCAAGTATTCTATCAGATTAAAAATACCAGGGATTGGGCTGGCCTCTCCTTAACCTTAATTTTGTTGGACTGGAACCCAAAATTGTGCTCATTTACTGATGTGTTTAGGGTTGTTGTCTTGTTGAAACACACATTTCAAGGGCATATCTTCTTCAGAGTAAGGCAACATGACCTCTTCATATTTTAATGTATACAAATTTGTCCATGATCCCTGGTATGCAATAAATAGGTCCGGCATCATAGTAAGAGAAACATGCCCATATCATGATGCTTACACCACCATGCTTCACTGTCTTCAGAGTGTACTGTGGCTTGAATACAGAGTTTGGGAGTCTTTCTAACTAACTGTCAGCCGCACTTAGACCCAAAAAGAACAATTTTACTTTCATCAGTCTACAAAATGTTTCTCCATTTCTCTTCAGGCCAGTTGATGTGTTATTTGGCAAATTGTATCTGCTTCAGTACATGTCTTTTTTTTAACAGTGGGACTTTGAGGGACTTCTTGCTAAGAAGTTAGCTTCACACAGGCATCTTCTAACTGTCACCGTACAGGTAACTTGAGACTGCCTTTGATCATCAGCCATTCTGGCTATTCTTCCATCCATTCAAATGGTATTCTTCGGTTTTCTTCCACATCTCTGGTTTGACTTTCAATTTTAAAGCATTGGACATCATTTTAGCTGAACAGTCTATCATTGTCTGCACTTCTTTATAAGTTTTACTCTCTCCAATCAACTTTTTAATCAAAATACACTGTTCTTCTGAACAATGTTTTGAACAACCCATATTTCTCGGGCTTTCAATGAGAAATGCATGTACAACATGTCTTGGCTTCACCCTTAAATAAAGGCGACCTGATTCACACCTGTTTCTTCACAGAATGATTGACCTCACTAATTCAACTCCACACTGCTATTATTTTGAACACACACCCTTTCAATTAACTATTCTAATACACAGACTCAAAAACCTGCAGATCATGAATGTGGAGTCTGTTGGTTTTCTTAGAATCTACTATACCGACTGGTAAATTGATTAACTTGTGGTAATATAATTTATACCAAAAACAGTGATTAATGTGGTTTGTCATACTGGATTGCCATTATTTTGAACACTGCTGTATGCTTATAAAACAACACCTCTGTCAGTTGAGACACAGGTATCCCGGAGCTGTGTTTCTTCAAACGCGTCTTGACACATAATTAGTATTGGCTGCCATTTGAATTACTTGATTACTAGCTATTTTATTACATTCTTGGAGAACCCTTTAAATTCTGATGGGATCCAAAGATCCATTGGCCAAATTGGAAGTAATATAAATGACACATATTAGGCATATAGCACTGTTAAAGATTTTTGTATTGGCTTCCTTGAACTTTAAGTTCCATTGCACTTTCATGGGATTGGTAGTTTAATCACGGACAACAGGTGTGTTATTGTGAGGTTGACACATTACCACACAAGTCAAGGTGACAACTTGTTGCTGCACTAGAAAAAACTTATTGCGTTGGGGCACCAGAAAATTATTAGCACTGGAGTAAGGTAGGATTTGATAAGAGACAATGTTTTAACTCATATTCAATTTATTTTCATTTAAAGAAAGGTTGAAGTTGTAAAATCTCATAAAAATGTCTAAGAGTTAATCTATGTAAGTGGGGGTTTCAGCTCTCTGGTAGCTGCTTTGACATATACAGGCACAGGGTTTAATGTCAAAACAAATTAAGGTTTATTATCCTTCATAAACTTTGTAGCTCCAAAAGGAAAACAGCTTTCTTTAGCATACATGAATAACAAAATAATCCTTTCTTGTGTGTAAGGCAAAATAAATCAAACAGTCTCATCAACTTACTGTTACAGGCGCTTCTAAGTCTCTAGCATAGACTTTCCCAATGAAAAGTCTTTCTCCAACATCAACACAACACACTGCTGAGCTAACCCAGCAGTCTGATATTAGACCTATAAGACCCGGGCTACAGTTTGGGACCAACCTTTCCCACCGAGGCTCTTTTGTCGCTCCTAAATCCCAGACCAAAAATCCAGTCAAACTAAAAACCCTCTCAGTAACCTATTGTTACTGGTGCACTTTCTTCCAGGACTTACATCACTGAGGCCAGCCACCTCGGTGACACATACCTTGCCATCCAGAACCTTACCTCCTGCTTTCTTACAGTAGCTATAAATGTTTATTCCCATGTTGTAGGATATCAGTAAAATATAGGACAACAATATTAAATATGTGGTGATATGTAAAGTATCATATCTGGGTCCTTCAAGTTACAATAGCATTCACTCACAGTTCTCACCTATAATTGTGCTGTTGCCCATGCTATTCTACGCTCCTGATGTCATATCGGGCAGGACAGTATCAGTGGAGGTACACTTTAAAGGCAACCTCTCATTTTCTGGTAAAATTGATAATGTAAAAAGAGAACAAAATATACTTTTTAAATGTTTAATTGCATAAGTAACAAAATCTTGTGTGTATATGGAGACACGAGGGTCAGTTGGTGCTCTCATACCCTGGCCTGGCTGTCTTTAGAAAGACCACACTGGCCAGGCCTCATCCCACTGAACACTCATACTCCTTCCTCGTGGGCAGAAAACAACTCAGACAACACAGGGTGAGGGTAACACACTGCGATAATATTTTATTGGATCACCAACAGTCAACAACACATATTAAAGTCCCAGCAAGTACACAAGATGGTGCAAATGACAGAGTCTCACACTTCCACTGGCTCACCAGGAGTAGAATCTCTGTGAGTTTGGGGCATCAAGGGCCAACTAACCCCACCACATAGCACCCCACTTTTGGCGAGCACTCATATAGAGGTGACAGCAAGCTTAGGAAGCTCACCGAATACAGTGAGGTATGTGGTCAACCTCGGTTCTCCAAGCGTCTTTGTGGGTTCAGTGATGGGCAGTAGAGCAGATCTGTATTCTGCCAATTGGAGTCATGATTCCTTGGCTAATGTCCTGTACAGTCTCTGTGGAGAGGGAGATAGGTCCATTTTATACCCACAGCTCTCATTCAGAGCATTCTCACACAAGATTGGGGGAAAGGTGTGTTAGGGGTCGAGTTCCCGCTCCTGCACAAGGGGAATCTCGAGCTATCCCCGCTGTGGGCTCCCATCCGTCTCCGGCTGCAGTGGAACCTGCTCAGCAGAGACGTCGGTCCCAGCGTCTCTCTCAGTCTAGTGCTGTGCAGAGGATGACTGTTGCCACTCCAGGTCCTGCCATTGTAACTAGTGCAGGTCAGCGGCAAGCAGACTCAGTTGGGACTAAGTCCTGTGCTTTCCTTTCTGAGCATGCCCAGGGCAAGATCTCTCATAGGAGATCAGGGGTCACATGCTCAGCTACTGAAGCGACTCCCATTGGTTCTCCTGGAAGGTCCTGAACCTGCTTGGGTTCTGGGGCAGGCTTCCATTGGTTCTTCTAGGAAGGTCTTGCAGTTGCTGCTGCTATAAAAGGGTCGCACAGCTGCACGGCCATGCGCTAGTGTCAATTGCATTATGTGCTTTGCGCCAATGTAATCATGCATGCATGTGGTTAGGGCTCGGCTGAAATAAGCCCCTAGAATACCGGCACCTCTGGTGAGGAGATTTGTGTGCATGTGTTTAGGGTTTGGCTGAAATAAGCCCCTAGAATACCGGCTTCTCCGGTGAGGAGATTGCTTGATTGCTTTTCTGACTGCATGATCACGGACTGCTATCCGCACAGCAGTTATCTGTGTATCCCTGTGAAGTTAACAGGACACAATACATATCTCTGCGTCTCTATCTCAGCGACTCTGTGGTGTAACGGAGTTCGCTTATACCGCCATATAGTGCCACAGTATTTATATTTGCGACTCTGTGAAGTAACAGAGTTTGCCTATACCGCCATCTTACTAGCAGCAGGCTTTGCCTGCACGGTGGACCATGGGCTGCGAATGCACCCACTACTTATATTTATCTGGTGCGATCCGCAGACCCTAATAAGGTGGAGGAAGTAATCCCTCACTGTTCTATTTTTCAGTTAACCTGCATATTTGTCCTCTAAGTTGCCTAGGCTAGTAAATCACAAGGGCTGATACAAAATGTAATCAGCAGGCATTCAACAATTTAACAGACATTGATTGTTCAATTAACCTGTCTATTTGTCCTCCAATGTTTGTAGACTAATAAACTGCAGGGGGCTGATACAATACCTTATCAGCAGTTATTCCACAGATTACCAAACAACAAGAGTCAATGTATAGGTTCATATGAACAATGGCTTGTGTCCCTTGACCTACTGAACAATACATCTGGAATAGTTAAGAAAAAGTGCTGTATCCCCACAGTATACCTTTAAGAAAGAGAGGCTGAAGTCGGCTTTAGGTCAGAGTCACACTAAACATCGCATAGCACTCGGACCAGTATTAATTTATGGGGCAGCTCCCATCACCGTGTTTTTCCTCGGCCGTATTCTACGTGCGAGAGAAATCACAGCATGCTGCAATTGTCACCGACACTCAGCTCAGTTTTGATGCACTCGCACCCTTATAAGTCTATGGGTGCGAGTGACACAGCGCACATCAATTGGATATCATTCGAGTGCTGTGCGATATACGCCGATGCCTGCAGTGGAGTAGATAGAGAAATTAGTTCCTCTGCCTCCTTCGCAACTGTGCTCCGATCCACTCTGTGCGAGAGGCTCGGAGCACAGTAGCATGACACTTGGCTACCGCACGCAGCCGAGCAGGAGCCGAGGGTCATTAGCATATCACATCCAATGCTCTTGCATCGCATGCCATACGCAAGTGTGACCTCGGCCATAGTCAGACTCTCTGCTGTTACGCAACTTTGACAGCAGTGAGACTTTCTGTTTCTGAACTGAAACATACGACAGTATGGGGAGACTAGGAGTGTTAGGCATGTTAACAGTAAGTCAAGATATGGGCTTTATCTCACTTCATGCTTCATGTAGTTAAATATGAAAAGAAGTGAGGTGGATGGACTCCTGTGTATTATGAAGTAGCAGGAGGAGACTGGAAAGAACAATTAAGATAAATAGCATTGTAGCTTTCTGCACAAAGTTCTGTAGATGTCTGCCTCTGTATAGAATATAGTTGGAGACTTAGATTAACCCATTGCAAGCTGATGGTTCCTTCTTTGGCAAATTAAATCTTTTTAACTGTCTTTTTTTCCTTCCTGCAGATTAACCCTCTAGAAGCAGCTGTATGTGCATGCTTTATCTGGGCTTTATAATGCACAGGTGTTTTGAACCTTAACCTGATTTTGTACCTGCCTATTGAAAAGCACTTGAAAAAAACACCATATTTGTGATTATCTTTTGGAGATATTATGAGAAAAATAGGTGAATTAATTCTCTCAGAGCATTGTAAGGAATCAACCATACAGAAAAACAGCTTAATTTTGTCAACTCTGAGACCAGGGCTCCATTTGTTATTCATATGGTGTTTAAAATCATCTCCCTCTTAGTTTATGCCTCCCAAAGAACAGAACCTCACTATATTCTGCAGTCATGCTGGTATAAAAAGCAAAAATCTGCATCCCAGTATTATTGAAGGAAATCATCTGATTTACTGATTACATATATTTTATATTTTTTACGCAATCTACAGGGCCTCTATATGCATCAGTTCACTGTTTCTGTTACTATCCTAGCTCTACATGCTGTAAATCCCAGGCAATAGATCACATACAATGGTACATATGTGTGATACAGTTGTTTGCAAAAAGTATTCTGCCCCCTTGACATTTTCTGGGTTTTACAACCTCACAACCTGGAATTTCACTGTTTTTTTGGAGCGTTTGCATCAGTTCATAAAAAGAACATGCCTACCACTGTGAACATTTGGATTTCTTTTTATTGTGAACTAAACAACAAATCGGACAAAATAACAGAAAATTTTAGTGTGCATGACTATTCAGCTCCCTAAAGTCAGTACTTTAGAGAGCCTCCTTTTGTGGCAATTACAGCTGGAAGTCACTTTGGATATGTCTCTAAGAGCTTTTCACATTGTGCCACTGGCATTTCTGCCCGTACGTCAAGTCAAAACTGCTCCAGCTCATTCAAGTTAGATGGTTTCCTCTTGTGAACAGCAATTTTCAATTATGACCACAGATTCTCAATTAGATTAAGGTCTGGTCTTTCAGTAGGCCACTTTAAAACATTTACACGTGTCCTCTTAAACCACTCGAGTGTTGCTTTAACAGTATGCTTTGGGTCCTTGTTTTGTTGGAAGATGAACCTCCGTCCCAGTCACAAATCACTAAAAGACTAGTTAGCCATTAAAAGGTATCAACCACTGAGGACTCTCAAGTCTAAATATTTTTCTATTTACTGGCTAACACGGTACAAAGATACACATCTTTCCTATATTAAAAGACTAAAAGAAATTTTGCTAAAAAATATCCCAGTATTTTGCATCATCAGTGTTTTGATGGGCGGCCCTCTCTTGGTAGGTTTGTTGTGATACCATGTTCTTTCCATTGATGATAATGGATTTCATGGTGCTCCGGGGGATCATCAGAGATTGGGATATTTTTTATAACCCAACCGTGACTTGCAATTCTCAACAACTTTGTCCCTGCCTTGTTTGGAGATCTCCTTGGTCTTCATGGTGTTGTTTGGTTAGTGGTGCCTTTTGCTTAATGGTGTTGCAGCCTCTGTGGCCTTTCAGTAAAGGTAAAGTGTATGTACTGACAGCCCATGTGACACTTAGATTGTACACAGGGGGACTTCCTTTCACTAAGTCAGTGACTTATGAAGATATTTGCGTACACCAGGAATTTTTAGGGGTTTCAAAACAAAAGGGGTGAAAATATATGCACATGCCAATTTTTAGTCATTTGATCCCTTAAATTTAATTTAATTAATTTATTCCTATATTTTTCTCACTTCACAAACTTAGATTACTTAGTGATGATGTATTACAAGATTACAAAAATATTTAAACCCAAGTTGTAATGTGACAAAATAGGTAGAAAGTCAAGGGGGTGAATGCTTCACAAGCCACTGTATATTACATGGAAAAATTTTTGAAGGTGTCTATCTTTCTCCTAAATTCTTACTGTATGCTGAGGAAAGCCAGGTAGGACAGGGTTAAATCCTACCACTGCAGATCCTGATGAGATCTAGCTGTGCTTATAACCAGGCTATATGTTCACCTTAGTTTCTGAGCCTGGGGAGGGAGACAAGTCATATATCTTTAAGAGTAGACTGCATAGGCCATGAGCTTCCTAAGTGCAAGTATCACTGATTGCTATTGACAACAGTTGCTCGTGTGATTGGACTGGGACTAGCCGTGTCTGAGCAGCCAGGGTTTATTTTGTTTCGTTAGCACCTCGATAAGCCTAAGGATTTTATGTTTATGATTTTGCTTTTCTGTGCTGTTCGTGCAACCAGTGAACTAAAACTGACACAGATGTCATTTAATCGTGTAGCGTCTTTCAAAGTCCTTGTTGTTTGCTGCAAGCAGACCATGCCATACATTTTACCCTGGGAAATGTGATCCCACATGACTGTTACGTCACAATTGTACATATGTGTTTTGTACTTTTTTCACTAATGTTTTTAATGCCCCTCATGAACCATTACATGCACTCGCTAAATCTAATCTGGGAAGATTGGGCAACCCAGTTACACACCTGGGCACCAAACTTTTCCAAGCAAGGAAGCAGAAAAGGGCAAATTCCCTCATACTGAATTCAATAAATAATTTAGAAAAAGTAATGTATTCCTTTATCTATAATTTCAGAGATGTGAAACAACTGGCGGGGCAGGTCTGCTGAGCTGCCCACACACAGAGGATATTATTTATGAGTTTGTCATTACAATTTCTTTCGCAGCTTTAGAACTCTCACATTGTGAAAAGCAGCACATATCTCAGTGGTGTGTGGGAAACTTTGACATGAACATGAGTTGGAGGAACATCAATCACACTCATGCTGGTATGGTTTTTTTTCTTTAGACATTATTCAATGTAGGCAGCAAGTGAATAGCACTGAGAACAGAAAACTCCGATTTATCCACAGACAGGTACACATCAGAACAGACTCTAACAACACCCACTGACCTGTCATTCATTCTACGCAGAAAGCTGCCTCACTCCATAAATACCGATGCATAATCCTTTGAACATCTTCATAAAATTATGTTCATGTTGGAAAATGAAGGGACACAATTGCATGTTTTTACTAGTAATTGAATCAGGGAGGTTGTTGATGTTCCAGGAGTTAAGGAGTCAATAAAACTAATGACAATGTAACTGTTTCTATTTCTAAAGAAAAACTTTAGTCATCACATAATTTTTTTTAATGATGCCCTCTGTATGTTACACACAGTGATCGCGCTTGGCAATTACGCATTAGAAGTGTATAAATTCCTGTGTACAGAATTAGAAGACTTTCCTTTGTTACCAGATGGCATAGTTATATACTGAGTTACATTGTTACTAGTGATGAGCGAGCGTGCTCCCCACTGCTCCATACTCGATCAAGCATCGGAGTGCTGGGGTAGGCTCATCACTCTATCGAGCATCGCGGGGGCTCGAGTGCCATGCTTGAGTCACCACCCTGCATGTTTCACACCTTTTAGACAGCCAATAAACATGCGGGGATTGCTTGACTTACACGGTAATTCTGTAGCCATGTTGGCCACTGTCATTTCTGCTACTGTCTGGTTGCATCGCATCATTGGATCTTATTTAAGACCCGGTAATGAGATGCTCGGCACACTGTCCTCAGGAAACTGTTCAGGGACAGCTGTTAAAGGAGGGAAAGCGTATTGTAGAACAGGCATATAGGCCATGTTTAATATTGCTACTGAAGTACTTGTATACCTCTGCTGCACCATTAAAAGAAAAGTCCTTTTCAGGTCTACATATTTTCTTTTCTCTAGTACAACTGCTGTTACCTGCATTCAGGTGGAGGAGGGATAGTTTTGGATTAGAGGCATATAGGAGGGGTTTAAAAATGCCACTGCAGTGCTTGTATAGGTGTACTGCTGCTGCAACTTCATAATAAATGTACTTTTCAGGGCTACATATTTTCTTTTCCCTATTAACATTAGAAAGTTTGTAGGCATATAAATATACATCTAATTTAAAATGTGCAAGGCGTGCGGTAAGGGACAGGGAAATGGACTTCCTGCTGATGGTAAATGCAGAGGCCTAGGTGAAACTGTGTCTGCTGCGGGAGCACAACAAACGCACTCATCCACAAGACCCAGCTTCCTGTCCCACTTTGCCTGGGGTGCGGGATACGACTCTTGAAGTCAGAACAGTGCAAACAGGTGATAGGTAGGATGGCAGATAATGCTTCCAGCATATTTCCCAGCATCACTCTGTCTTCCACATGGTCCAGTCTCACTAGCAAAAAGAGTCTGGACCACATGTTCCTTACCCTGATCCTCACTCCTACCAACATGGCGAGCCCCAGAAGACAAATGATTGCACACTTGGACACTCCGAGGAGCTCTTTACACTTCCATTTATTAATTCTGGCCTCTTGCCCTGCACGTTTGAAAAGGAACATGAGGCGATCACGTGTAGTGATGCAAAAATATTTGAGCAGCTACAATCAGAAGAAGACAGTGGAAAAAGGCAATTATGATGGATGAGACACAATTGTTGTTGTTAAGTCAACAAGTCAGGAGGACCAGGGTGCAGAAGTGGAAAACAAGGTGGTGGAAAAGGAAGTCACTAAAACCAACCTGGGACAGTCCATGCAGAACAAGGTCAGTAAAGCAGAGGGGAGGGATCTGGAGCGCCCCCCCAGGGCCGTGGGCTACTCGGTACCCGGCAGGGCAGTTCTTAAAGTGGAAGTCACGCCAGCAGTGACCTGGTCTGTGGCCCTGGGTGTCCAATAAAAAGGTCAAATAAAAGTAAGAAAAAAGGGAATAGTTATAGGGGATTAGCTCGTGACGCCACCAGTGGTATTCAGCAATAAGATGACTGCGATGCTGCGATTCAGATCCACTGGGGCAGTTGGTGACACAGCAGAGATGTTACAGCTCTCCAAGGGCAGAGCTAGGCCCCAGGGCAGTTATAGGGTTAAAGATGTTGGTAACGGTTGTAGTGCAGGGTAGGTGATGCAGTAAATTAATCTGAGGACACAGCAGGGGTACAGTCTTCACATTTTACTCACAGCTTACAAACCCCAGCCGGGGTGCTGTGTCCTCCGGGTCGGTGGTCCAGCCAGCTCTCAGGTAGTTTGGGGTGCACTTTGCCAGAACTCCCTTCTGATGTTCCTTTCTCAGGCCGTCTCCCTGCGCTGGCTCATTCCCTCCTGCCCTGCACCTCACACACAGTGTCCCAAGCCAGCAGCCTCATATCCTGTCGGGCGACTTGGTTGACGTCCTCCTGGTCCCCTTGATCCTACATGGCTGCCTTTTCAATGAATGTGTCTGGACCCTCAGGGGTGCCACAGATCCACAGCACCTCAACAGGCAGGAAAAGGCAGTGGAGTGGCCAGAGGGAGAAGGCATGCAGCTGTTTCCCAGAGCCCCACACGCGGCAAGTTCCCAGGGCAAGGGTTATGTGTTCCCCAGTCTGGTGCTTTACAAAGAAAGTGTGGACGAAAAAAGAATGGTCATTTTCAACCTGTGCTGTACCAAGATCAACAGGTGCCTGACCACCGTCAGCATGCTCAAGCACATGTCATCATCGTACACGAAAAGGTGGGCCGAACGCCTTGGTCCACAATCATTGTCTGTGGGTGACACCATTGCCTCTTCCCCTGTGCAATGTACATGCCAGTCCCCTGGACATGACACAATCAAGGATACTTCCTGCCCAGCGCCTGTAGTTTCACATTCGCAAGCACCATCAGCAACCACATCCAATTCCTTGTCCCAGCTCAGTGTTCAGCTGTCTCTACCCCAGGCCTTGGAACGCAAGAAAAAAACTCAGCCACCAGCCCAAAGACCCAAACACTAAACAGGCACATTTCCAGACTGCTTGCCCAGGAAATTTTGCCGTTTAGGCTTGTGGAAACTGAGAGTTTCTGCAACCTCATGGCAGCGGAAGTCCCTTGGTACTCGGTCCCCAGCCGCCACTATTTTTTTACAGTGTGTCATCCCAGCCTTACACCAGCACATGTCCCATAACATCACCCATGCCCTGACAAACACAGTTGCTGGGAAGGTCCAATTAACGACTGACACATGGACAAGTGTTTGTGGCCAGGAAATCTACATTCCCTGACGGAACACTGGATGAACCTTGTGGAAGCCAGGAACGAGTCGGGCCCTATTTCTATTAGAGTTTTATCTACCTACATCAGTACCTGCACCTCTTCCTCCTCCTCATCCTCCATCTCCGAATTGTAATCTCAGAGCATGTCATCCATATCAGTCTCAAGCTGAAAGCACTGCAGCATTTCCTAGGTGAAGCGGCAACAGGCTCTGCTGAAACAAATTTGTTTAGGTGACAAACAGCACACTGCTGCACAGTTGTTGAAAGGGATAACAGACCAGACAAATCTGTGGCGCTCACTTCCGTTCTTACAACCAGGCATGGTCATGTGTGATGGCCGTAACCTGGTGGTGGCTCTGAAACTTGACAAGCTCGCACACACATCTGACCCATGTGCTCAACTTAGTGATTCAGAGGTTTCTGAAAACCTACCCAGATTTGCCTGAGCTACTTGTGAAGGTATGCCACTTCAGCACCCATTTCTGCAAGTCAGCTACAGCTGCCACCATTCTGGAAGTGATGCAGCAGGATTTGAAAGTACTAACTTGCCTACTGGTGTGCAATGTAACCACGTGCTGGAACTCCACATTACACATGTTGGCAAGGCTTTGTGAACAGCAGAGGGCAGAATTTAAATACCAGCTACAGCATGCCCATCGGTATTCCTGTCAGCCACCACAGATAACAATCAACGAGTGGGCATGGATGTTTGACATCTGTGAGGTTCTACAAAACTTTGAGGAATCAACCAAGATGGTGAGCAGCAATGAAGCCAAAATTAGCATAACCATCCCTTTCCTGTGTCTACTCAAACACTCACTGTTCACAATTTAAGAGGGAGCTTTGCATGTGGACTAGGTGCAGATGTAGGAAGAAAGTACCCAGCCTAGCCTCATCTCATCATCTCAGCGCTGATTGCTACATGGAGAATTTTCCATCTGTTTTTCCGGCGGCTGAGAGAGCTACAAAAATAGTGCAATACCAAAAGGCCCTAGTTGAACAATTAGTGCAAAAGTTCCCATCTGACAACACTGGCTGCAGAGGTCATAGATCCTTAGCCAACCAAGTGAGAGATGAGGGAGACTCACACCAGGTCTAATAGTTGCAGGGGAACCCTATCAAAGTCTGGGACAGTTTCATTAGACCTTCCCAGCACCGAGGACCTGATACACAGGGTAGCAATGCAAGGAGGGAAACGTTTTTGAAAATGAAGGAGTAACTAGCTGACCGTATCAACATACTTCATGATTTCTTAGTGCTATACCACTATTGAGTATCCAAGCTTCACACATCGCACAAATTATGACTGTATGCCTTGGAGGTGCTGGCTTATCCTGCCGCTAGCGTTTTGTCAGAGCAGGTTTTTTGTGCCGCCAGGGACATGATATCTGATAGGCAC
>VIAB01006569.1:14288-33242 GCA_009801035.1 Oophaga pumilio
TACTTTTAAACGTTCAGATATAGTGTTGTTTGTTGAGTAATGTTGTTTTTGTATTATTAATGTTTTGTTTATAAAAAAAAAATAAAAATTGGTTTGGTTTGAAATTTATATCGGGCGTGATATTTACCACTTCTAGGGGAGGCAATGACACACGGCGAGCCGTGTTTTTTTTTTTCCTTTTTCAGCAACCTACAATGTAGGAAAAAGAAAAAATTTATAATTCAGATATCAATTTATATTTTAGTTTTAAAAAAAAAATGATGCAATGTACCTTTTTGGAAACTTTGGTAAGTTTTTTTTTTTGGGGGGGGCCTGTCAGGTTCGGGATCAGAAGATTCCTATTTGCAATAAAAACATTACACCTGATTACATTACATACACATCGAGTGCCACACCACATTGTGAGTTTTTATACAGCAATCCTACCGATTGTGACGAGAACAAAGCTGACACACCGCTGCTGCTCGATCCCTCACTATCCGACATCTGTGTACAAACAAAAACATACATTTTATACAAACACATGGGACATGCATACACAGTCACCACTACACACTCAAAGGAGGTATATAGACATATTGAATATATATAGATTTGTACTTACATTCACTCAGGTTGATCACACGATACACACGATACACGATACACACAGTGTGTAGCTGGCGTTTCCTGTTGACTGCATGCTCCAAAATGACTGAAATCCTATTTCCTGTCACATGAACATCTGGAAAAGCCTCATTAACGCAATCCAACGTATGGTATCATTTGTACATTTTGCTACATTTGCGTCTGGATGCGTTAGCAATAGACTTCTATGGCAGAATTAACGCTTCCGTTATCCTGCGTTAGCTTCAACGGACCTGAAAACGCTGCAGGCCGCGTTGGAAGGTGCATCACAAAAAAACGGAATGTTGCTAATGCATGCCAATTTTGACATGCGTTACTATGCGTCATAATAATGCAAGTCTATGGATGCGTCACAATGTCCGTTACATTACGTTTTGGGTAATTAAAAATGTGTCCATTAGACGGACTCACCTAGCGCAATGTGAACCCAGCCTTACAATTGGAATAAAAGTATTATATGCTGTTTGCTACATTTATTGCATCTTTAAAAATAATACTTCTCTCTACAGTGGTTTTCATACTAAAGTGAAAATTGACTTTTTAAAAAAAGGTCATCATTCTTAAACTTTAGCCCTATTTATATAGCAAATCATGCCCACTTTTCCAACCACATTTCAAAAGTGACAAGAATAACCTAAAATTATAATTGTTACAAATTTTGCCCAAAACTGTCATGTAACAAAATTTGCAACTTTTTGACGTCAGAAAACTGGCACAGATTTTGCTAAATCCTGCCTTTTGTTCTTTTCTTATTAAACAGAAAAATATGTAATTTAACGTGAATTTTTTTTTATTTCAGACAACGCATATAGTGAGAACGCAAATATTATAATAGTTAATGAAACAGCAGAATGTAAACGGTAAGTGCAAGAAACCTTAATAGTCGATCTCTTTCTTACAGATGTGTGGCTGTGCCGTTTCCCCTCAGAAAATATCTTTGTATATGAGGCAGAAAGGATCGAGCTTTGTGGAACCTGGAAGAGTTCAGCTTTACGAGTTCCTGGATTTGCTTAAAAAGTACGTCCTCGTTTTTATCTGCTTAATGCAGGAATGTAGTAGAGCAATGTTTGTCAACTGTGCTGAGCTGAATAAAAAAGTTAAGGCTCTTGGAA
Organism: Oophaga pumilio; assembly: GCA_009801035.1. NCBI lineage: Eukaryota > Metazoa > Chordata > Amphibia > Anura > Dendrobatidae > Oophaga > Oophaga pumilio. Next base: position 16,028 of record VIAB01006569.1, read on the forward strand.
TAAGGGGAGGAAAAAACGAAAGTGTGAAAAAAGGAAAATTGCAAGGTCATGAAGGGGTTAAAAACTGACAAACTCAATCCTTCTAAGCTTTATGAAGGAACAGGAAGCCTATTTCCCCTGTGTGAGTCATAAGTCACTGCAAAAATCCCTGGCAGGGGGAAGCGGCTGGGACAGGAAGTGAAAAGGGGGATGACTCATGCAGGGAAGGAGACTTTGTTTTTTACATACGGCAGAGAAAAGAGAAGAATTAGCTGTGTAGAAAGGCAAAATGAGCAATTGTAAGGGCACAGTGCTTTATAATATGATGACTGCAATATATTAAGAGGATAAACACTTTGATGGGTAGAGTGCTTCTTTAAGATGTCAGTTGTGGATATACATCAGAAAACACTAATTTTCTTTTAAAGGAATTTCGGGGATTTTATTAATGATGATCAAACTTTAGTAAATGTTTATCAATATAAGATTGGTGTTGGTCTTATGTTCTGCCAATACAAGGATCATCTATTTGAAGGAATTATGGTGCAACAGGATTGGCCTAGTTCTGTTCATTGTGCATGGCTCCAAATGGTGCTCCAAAGTCTCCTCCAAGTAATTGTTCATAGCTCTTCATATAAAATGTATAGGTTGTTAGATGTTATGCTCAACAATAAATTGACCCTTTGCTGAAGTAAGATTGATTAAAGTTAGCACTGTCTTCTAATGTTTATTATTTACTTGGTATAAATCTGCATTGTGTCTTATCACAGTCAATAAGTGCAATAAATAAAAAAGGCCACCCGAAGGAGTGTTGGATGGTAGGAGATAAGCATGTAATGGATACTCTAATTAAATAATTTTAGATTCACTTACAGTGCCCAAAGGAGAATGAAATGTGAAAACAGGTCTGAAATGAGTTATTTTAGATATTTCATCTTGTTACACATTTCAATGCCTGTCTGGAGTATCCTTCGGTTGATCACAATGATTCATCACAATGCTTCAACCCCTTCTTTGATCTGTACTCTGCTATCTGAACCTTGCCCTCTCTCACAACAAAAACGGTGGAGGTGATGCTTGGGTGGCAGAGTTGGGTCCAGCTAATGAAGTGATTAACAATATGATAGGGTGAAGAAGAGCTATAATGAGAATATATGAATGAGCTAAAAGCTGAAAATCACTGAACTTCACAGAGCAGTAAATAGTTAACCTTGCAACTTCTTCTGCAGAGCTAGAAGAATTGTATTAATTGATGATGGATAGAATTTAATGGAAAAATTAACCTAGAATGTTTCATATACTGTAGATTGGAACCGATACAATGAAAAACAGACCTCCATCCATGTTTCAAAGCAGTGACACATACCAATTCCATAATTTTTTTTATATCTATATGACATCAGAAAATGAGCTTTGTTTCAGGTAAATCATACATCTTTCACACTCTATTTGGGACACTAGAATTTCATTAAAGCACCACTCCGTTTTTTTTTTTGTTGCAGCTCTGGTGTGATGATGCTAAACTAAGTTCCCTTCCCCCGGCCTTATATTTACCAGCCGTTATCTTCATCTGTTTGCGGCTCTGCTTTGGACTATCTTCTGCAGTTTGCCATGTGCCAAATTGCTCCAGTGTTTACTGGGTGATCCGGAAGTCCCTACTCAATGTAAGTCTGCGAGAAGTGGTACGAGGACAGAACAAGGCTCTCATAAACTTATATTGGGAGCTTGTGACCATTACCGCTGGCTTCCAGTCAGTCAGACGTTGCGTTCACAAGATGGTGGCACGGGACCAGGGTTGCGCTCAGAACAGCTGAAGACAATGACTGATAAGCATAAGACTAGGGTCAGGGGACTTGCATTAGGAGCACCACTCCAGTGCTGAGATGAAAAAAACCTGGGGAGGTTCTTCAATATGCTTTTCATTGGAAACTATTATACCCTGTCCAAACAAAAATTCTCATCCACAAATATACAGATGGATCTGAGCTAATGGAACAGTAGGATAGTCTTTTCAAAAACTAATGTTATGTAGGGTAAAGGGGAAAGTATCTTCTAAAATGATAGGTGATACAACTTGGTAGACTTAAATTCATCTGATCCCTACTCGAACAAGTGTCTGGAAGCGGAATTAACAGAGCTCTAGGACTTGGTAACTTTCTTATACAATCCACCCATACTGAATATATCAAACTTCTGACTTTTATCAAATCATATGTATTGTGGAGGGAACTATTATCACATGGAAGGAAATCATAAAGTTTTTATTATTCCCCACCCTTTTTAAAATTATAATCCTTTTTAAGGAGTATAAAGAGTTTTCACCGACCATAGACATTAAATTACTCAAAAATGTAAACCTACTTCAGGTTTCCTCTTTTTTAAAAGCCTCCTTGCTCAGTCTGGAAAAAGAAAGTGATAATTGATAGTTTGGATGATATCCTAAGACCAACTGCCTATATTAGAGATATAACCTTAAAAAATCGGAAATAGTCTCTAAGTATGTAATATATGATAGATAAACACATCTCTAGTTAATATACACAATATTTTTATTGCACATTTTTTATTGCATTTGTGCCATATTTGATTTTAAAGAGCCTAGCAATTTATTGCCCTGCCATATAAACACCATGATTTGCAACTTTTTAAACTTTCACCTCTTCTTAAATCACTTTTCTAAATGGGTGGGTATCTGTGCAAGGGACAGTGCAAATCTATGCCAGCTGGAGCTTTAGTTTTGGCCTTTTACTGAATATGGTACAATTATTACTATGAAGCTTTTTATTAAAATGCTAATCCTGTGTTTTTTAATTATTTTACCGCTGGAGTGGTGTCACTAAAGTTTCTTGTCTCCAGCCGCTATCTTCTTGTGTTTTCAGCGCCTCTGTGGTTGTCTTTTTGACCTGCTAGATTGTTTCAGAATTTCTGGGTGATCTGGATCTTACTACTCATTGTAAGGCTATGACAGTCAGAATGAGGCAAGAACCATGCTTTTGTAGACTTACATTGAAAGCTTGTGACCGTTATCTCTGACTTCCTGTCAGAAACTACTGTCACAACATGATGGAGCGGGACAGGAGTAGAGATGACCGAACCTTCCAAGGTTCAGTTTTGTTTGCTGAACGTCCCAGTGTTTGCCAAACATGTTCACTGAACAGTTCAGCGAACATACCCGAACCCCATTAAATTCAATGGGAGGCCAAACCAAACATATACACAAAACCTTAAGGGGTGACAAAAAGCTTCTCAAACAGCTAAAATTAGGGGCAGACATGATGAAAAGTGGCATCAATTGACCCACAGTAAAAATTTGCTAATGGCACAGCACCAGTTAGCCATGGGATATGCGTGATGTATCAGGGTCTGGTTCAACATTTACAGCTTTGTATTGTAGTTTCAATGAAGACCTGGTGGTTAAGGTGTAAGCTTTCTTTGCTGTGAGCCCTGATACCTCATGCAATAGCCCCAATTTTTTTTTCAGATACACTCAGATGGCACAAACATCAGTTTTCTAGTGTACTATTGGTAGAAAAATGTAAGGAAAGTAACACAGGTATTTGAGTGAAAGTAAGTGCAGGCCTGCATGTCTGGGAGCTCTACGTCTATATGCAACACACATGAAGGAGACCCAACTTGAATTCTCCTCATTTAAAAAAATAATTGTTATGCACCACTACAATGGCATCAATTTCCACAGAGTAGAAACAATATAATAGGCCTCTGATACACCTTCCACTAGAGGCAACCGCCAAGATGGAGACTCAAGTTGGAGTCTCCACATTTCAAAAAATTGTTTGTAACATCAGCAGCAGTAGGAAAAGCAGGCACAGAAGCCATGACAAAGGTGACAGAGACTGCAATAATGCGAGATCAATTTACGACACTAAAAGTGACACCATTGCCTAGTCTACCCAGTCTGCAACTGGAGTGCAAAAGTCATTGCAGATTCATGAATTCATTCATTTTGATGAAAGTTAGGTGTCTACACTTTCAGAGGACAGCTGTTTGCGCTTATCCATCTGGACACCGCCAGAATACAATTCAGCAGCGTGGAAGAAATGGTTCTGAGAGAACGCTGGCTGCCAGGCATGACAAAACCTCCAAAGCATGACAGGCAAGCTCAAGCCACTCTTCCATTTTTGAATACCAGAATGCAAAAGGGTTCAAATGACATTGACACTGAGTTCAAGGTACTCCTGCACCATCCTCTCCAGTCATTCACAATGTGTCAGACTTGTACTCCGTTCTGCTGGTGCACAGGCTGGTTTAAAACAAGTGTTAAATGACTCACAGAAATTGCTTATGCCATTTACACTGCAGAAGGTAATGTTTTTGTGATGATGCCTTGATATTCCTGGGGTTGAAAGTATAGAACTATGATGCACACTGGAAAAATGTACTCTTGTACCATGGATCTAACAGAGTGGCAACCCAATAGTCAGCACTATTTCTAACCCTAAGAATATGGGCATTATGTTGACGATAGTGCAGCAAGAAGGCGCTCATGTATCAAGCGCTTCCATGAGGTCCAAGTCCACGATGTGTTGGTGGTGGGGTAACACCCAAGGTGGCTTCCTCCATCCCCTACCCCAACCATGGACAACAGAAAGGCGATCATTATCCTCTTCCGACTGTTGCGCGCCCATCAACTCTTCCTCCTCGTCCTCCTCAATTTGTTCATCAGCTCCTGCACCTTCACTACCAGTTTGTCTGGTACCTTGAGCCCCCCTCAATCGCTGTAATCCACCCTTTCATGGCACTCGCCTGTGCGATGACAGTCCGAAACTTAGAAATATTGTTATCCCTTTCGCATCCTCCTCTGGTCCAGTTCTTCCTCTGGGACCACCATCTCTTCATGCAGACTATTCAAAGTGTGCTCAAGCATGTAAATGACTGGAATAGTGATGCTGATGATGGCATCATCAGTGCTAACCATCTTTGTAGCCAATTCAAAACTGTACAAAAGGGTACAGAGGTCCTTTATCTGTGCCCACTCCGCAAGCGTGATTTGCACCACGTCCGTACTGTGTTGGCCCAGGCTATGCAAAAGGACATCCTGCACCAGAGATCATTGCTGCTGCCACAGTTGATGCAACATGTGCAGACTGGAATTCCACCATGTCAGAAAATCGCAAATCAGATCGTTAACTGGTAGGCCAAAAGACCTCTGTAGCGATTCAAGTCGATGACCTGCAGGGTGCGATCATCAGAAGTGACCACACAGTAACCGTGTTTTCTACACCAGCACATCCAGGTCTGGTTAGTGACGGAAAAATTGCTGTACCACTAGGTTGAGGACATGAGCCATGCAAGGAATGTGTGTGAGGTTGCCCCGTTGTAGGGCCACCACCAGGTTTGCACCATTATCGCACATGGCCTTCCTTGGCTCCAGGATAAGGGGAGACTGTCATTGCTCTAACTCGGCCTGGATAGCTGTCCACAACCCTTGAGCTGTGTGACTGCAATCTCTAAGGCATATTAATTCCCTTGCACTGTTTGAACACATGTCTCATGAAGGGAGAGTTTGAGGGTACAGGTGGAAGCCCTAGAGTAGGTGGAAGAGCCAGCAGCAGTGGAGGAACTGTTAGATACAGAGGTTGGTTCCACAAGCCTTGGGGATTTAAAGCCCCTTGACTGGCTGCCCCTTCAGCCAACAGAGTTACCCAGTGTCCAGTCAGCGAGATGTAACTCCCCTGCCCATGTTTGCTCGTACAGATGTCAGTGGAGAAATGCACCCTGGCAGACATAGATTTTTTCAGGAAACAGGTAGCGTTGTCTGTGATATGCTGGTGTAGCACAGGTACAGCTTTCTTGGAGAAGTAATGGCGATTGGGCAACTGGTACTGGGAGACTGTGACTGCCATTAACTTTTGGAAACCATCTGTATCCACCAGGCACAAAGGCAGTATTTCTGCTGCCAACAGATTTGTGATGGTTGAGTTAGCGATTTGGATTAGCAAATAGGGCCTCCTGGCTGAACTCCAATATTAGGACTAGCGATTTTAAAGAGGAAATGTGGCCTCCTGATTCCTCACTGCAACAGTTTCATCCCACATAATTGGTATTAGCAAATAGGGCCTCCTGACTGAACCCCAATATTAGGTCTAATGATTTTTAAGAGGAAATGTGGCCTCCTGATTCCTCAATGCAACATATTTTTTCCCAAACAATTTGAATTTGCAAATAGGGCCTCCTGGCTAATCCCCAATATTAGGTTTAAAAATTGTTAAGAGGAAATGTGGCCCCCTGATTCCTCAATGCAACACAATTTTATCCCAAACGTTTTGGATTAGCAAATAGGGCCTCCTGACTGAACCCCTATATTGCGCCTAATGATTTTTTAAACGGAAATGTGGCCTCCTGATTCCTTTTTGCAACACAATTTTATCCAAAATGATTTGGATTAGCAAATAGGGTCTCCTTGCTTAACCCCTAAATTAGACTACATGATTTTGAAGAGGAAATGGGGCCTCTTGATTCCTCACTGCAATACAGTTTTTGCCCAAACGATTTCGATTTTTAGCACAAACTAGTTAGATGCTGGAAGATCAATTTCACACAGGACAGGATGCTATCTAGATAACTGACAAGTTCATGTTCAGCATCAGCAGCAGGCCTTTCTGCGCTGTTAAACTGATGAAATGGTGCCAGCAAATCAAGATGTCCGCTTTTTAAATGGACAAGGACATGTGACTTCAGCAGCCAATCACAGAAGACCTTGTGTCATGACGTTGTGGATGGTTTCTGCTACTGTCGGAATGTACACACAATAAGTTATTACAGACCAAAAAAATGAAAAAAAAAATTACCTCCCCCTCTGACCTAGACACCCCACCACCCTTCATCAAACATGCTCCTTGATTTCCCCCTCTCATCATGCAGCACCACTATCCTAGACAAGGTTCAGAACAAAATCATTAGAGGAAACGCGATCATTTTACGATCTGTGACCTAATTTTGCCAACTTTGAGTAAAAATGCTCTTAAAACCAAACACGAATCTGAATGTGCTACATTTGTGCTGAATTTGAGATTGACAAACGCTTTCCGAAAAGTTCGCTCATTTCTAGACAGGAGTGGCACCAGTAAAAGCAGAAGATGATGGCTTGTAAGTATATTACTAGGAGCAGGGAACATGGATTAGTGATATCACTACAGCGTTGAAACAGCAAAAAAAAACTGGAGTGGTGGTGTAAGAACTCCAAAAAAACTCCCCCTTTATGTTTTGAAGACTGTCTCCTTCCACTACTTACCCAAAATGTAATACCCTTCTTTTCTGACTTTTGTCATGTTATTTGGTTCTGCTTACACATCCAAAATTTCTAGACCCCCTGGGTTTTGTTGCATAAAAATTATTGAGATGTCTCATTCACCCTGGAGTCTCGGGTTCTTTTGTATTATCATATGGGCTGGGCTAGTAAGGTCAAAATTCCCGTAAACTACATTACTTGTGGTAATGGGTAACATGATTGAAATTGAAAATTAATAACTTGATTAGATAACATATGGCTTTTATATTTCAGTTGTGAACCAAGAAAAAACTTTTCAATTTTAGAAGAAAGAGTGCCAAGTACTGACAAAACCTGTCGAGGTCTATACCATGTGAGACAACTGATATTCAGTTTAGTATTGTATTTCTGTCTATTTGTCTGCATGTCATATCAGAAAAAGATTTTGGTTATGATCTATCAGTTTTCACCAGAATTGTGAAGGAAAAAAAAAAAAATCACAATTTTTTTGCGCAATTGGTATGTGCTCAAAATTCTTGTGATGTTTGTTGTTTTTTACTCTATTCCAGAGAGAGGTCATGAGTGTATTCAGATTTGCCCCTCCTTCCCTCCTTGAGTCTGACTGACAGTTGCAACTTTTACTAGGCAGTGTGGGAATTCAACAAACAAGGAGGAGGGAACCTGTAGAACAAGCAATCAGGCTGTTATATTTTACGTAAATTTCCGTGTCAGAATGGCTTGTATAAGGCTTTCTAAAAGTTTAAAATCAACTGCCACTCAATCTAGATGGGAACTTACAATATCAAATTTAAGCTTACCCCTCCTGAGCCAAGGCCTTCAAATTTAAGCAGCAAGTAGGATCAATAAGTAGGATAGATAAGAGAGGATATATAAGAGGAGTGTTCAGTAGAGATGAGCGCATCTGACAAAATTCAAGTTCATGAAACTGTGCAAGTTCTCCTGGGAAAAGTGAGCGAACAGGCCAGAGCTATGACAACAGAAAGAATAGGCCCTGTGACCAGAAGGTGGACAGCTGTGCCCACGATCTGGTCATCTTTTTGCTGTTGCATCTTTGACTTGTTCACTTGCGATTGGGACTTCCAACTGCGACCAGACCAGGCTTGAGAAGTCTTTGCACGTCATGCGTCTGTGACGTCATGATGTGTGACCTCCAATGTCTGGCCATTGCTGGACATCCCATGATAAGTTGAAGCAGTCTGGAGATGCAGCTCATGACATAGAAAAGAAGGACGGCCAGGCAGTGAGCAGCAGAGAAGCCAGACAAGTGAGCACTGGGGTGAGAATGAGTGCAAAGAGAATTTACCCCCAAAAAAACTCCTCAAAAATGCAGTTTTTTTGTATATTCAAGTAGAATTCTATTAAATGAGTATACATTTGCTCATCTCTAGTGCTTAGCTAAATATAACGACAGTCACTACTTCCAAACATATGCTAAAAAAGAAACAAAACTGACCAGCAACTCTGGAATAAAGGAAATGTGAACAGCTGAAAGCAGCTGTGACTGAAATACAAGTGTACAAAGATATACTTTGTAAAAACATTCTATAGATGCTGAACATTAAAGAAGATTAAGTGCAATTCAAATCCGTATTTAAAGGGAACCTGTACTGTGAAAAAACGCTATTATACTGCAGATATGTCAGATATGGGGTTAATCTGCAGGCTAATAACGTGCTGAACCTGCTTGGTCGCCAGTACTTAGATCTCCACTGATAACATTTGGGTTTTAGTCACGGGGGCGATGGCAGTGTAGTTTCAGTCACCGCTCAGTGTATAGAGAGCAGCAGCGATAACAGCACTCCCAGCACTGACTGACAGCAGTTCAGCATTAAGGACGGCTGTCAGTCAGTGCTGTGGGTGCACTCACAGTCACCGCGCTATACACGGTTCTATGTATACAAATGGATCCGGCACTCAAAGGGTATGCTTGCAAAAAAAGGAATTTATTGATGAACACTCCAACATATAACATGTGACGTTTCGGTCAACATCTGACCATCTTCAGACCTATGTGGGTGAAGTAGAAAAATAGAAAAGGATCTGTGTAGATCAGGAGCAGGTAATAGCCAGGGAATTAGATAAAGCGCTATATGGTTGTGCTGCAGTCGCTAAGAGAATGGCGCTACACTATTATTCCTTGATCCATTTCTCCTTTGATGGAGCTGACATTGTACCATATAAAAGCAAATAGGTTAATTTTACTACGTATATTCCACAATGTATATTTTTACATTACTTTATTTTTAACTGGGGAATAGGGTGATTTTAATCTTTTTTCTTTTTGTAAATTAATTTTTAAAATCTCTCTTTAATTTTTATCTTTTACTTTTTTTTCAGACAAAATGGTCTGAATGATCACAAAAGACTAAGAGGGATAATTTAGTGACAGTTTTACCAATTTTAAAAAGCATGAAATGTCTGTCAATGCAGTGTGTTATTAACGAGCTGCTAGTTAGCATCCGTTACCATCCGTTAATATGGTGAAGTCACTTTGACATAAAGCTTGTGTTGGCATTAAAAATCTTGAAAGTGTTGAATACAGTCATAGAAGACCTCAGAGGCCATTGAAGGCTTTGCACATTTTTGTGATTTGCAGTGAATCAGTTCACGGTGAATTAAATTTTGGGGAAAAATTTGATAAGTAGGTGAATTCTAATCACAGAAGATTAATTGAAGGCTGACTATTATAAGAAAATGCAGTTTGCTGGAATGACAATACCTACAATGGATTTTACTATCCCATTGGTCCGGGTTTATTTAAAACACCTGTTAATACAGTTCCGTAAAATAATATTTAAGGTAACTTCAACTGGAGTTTCACTTTAAACTACAAGAAAGATACAGGTAAAGTTAAATTCCATGATCTCATCTGCATGCTAGCATAAATGGTGTCAGTGCGATTAGTTGGATGTGAATCTCATATTAATAATGACCGTAATCCATGTATCAGTAATAGCATCAAATTTATGCTTGATGGTCCCTCCTGGAAATATTACATAGCGCAACATGTCATTGTCAATTGATCTGGACACAACATGTTACAGCATTGTCATTTTGTCCTTTCGTTTAATACCTTAGAGTAACATTAGCTTCGAAAGACCCTGTAGTTGTTATTTTATTGCATCCTGACCAATTCCATAGCGGCTGTGAACAGTGAATTTTTCATTTAATTTAATCTTAGAATTCCAACATTGTCAACCTCACAATACCAATGGCCATCCCTTTAATCAATCTTGTTTCTCGTGTGGCCCTAGATGGATGACATGAGAACTTTGATGTTGACCCCAGATGAGAAACTGTCCCGTCATCTAAACCAGAGGTTCCAGCATGTAGACAGCTGGATGTTGCCCCAAGACACCACAGTAACATCATTACCCATTTCCAGAAAATGCCAGCAGGTAAGGTGTTCTTTTTCTCTGCCACATCTTTTTCTTATGACACAGTTGAAACTAAAGTAGTAGCGTATGATCAGAATTTTCAACTTTGATTACACAGTAACACAATCTGGGGAAAAACTGCAAAATGCTTATAAAAACAAATTTGTAATGTCCTACTCATGAAAATTCTCTCCGTTCTCATGAACAAAGGGATTTTTAATTCTATAGTGTCCTGCTCATTGCCTAGGTTACATCCACTGCTGTAATTTATCAGAGTTGGCTGGTTGCTTGCTTACAAGCTCTTTTTATAGAGCTTGTATGTGCTGTTCAGAATCTGCCAGTGTCACTAGATCAGGCCAGCTTCTGTGCGCCTGTGCTTCTTTTATGCTGTAAAGGTAAAGCTGCCTCCATTAGTAGAATTGGAGAGAGCACAGTTCGGACCAATCAATCAGCAGCACTGACTCCAGCGTATCAGAAATTGCTAGGTATTGGACCAGATTCACAAAGCACAGCTTTGGTTTTTGAATACAAAAATGATATGGAGTTCCCCATATACAGTGGGAAAAATAAGTATTTGATACACTGCTGATTTTGCAAGTTTTCCCACCTTCAAAGAATGGAGATGTCTGTAATGTCTATCATAGGTACACTTCAACAGTGAATGACAGAATCTTAAAAAAAATCCAGAAAATCACATTGTACAATTTTTACGTAATTAAATTCCAAATAAATATTTGATAAAATAGAAAAACTGAACTTAATATGTGGTACAGAAACCTTGTTTTGCAATTACAGAGATCAGACATTTCCTGTAGTTCATGACCAAGTTTGCACACACTGCAGCAGGGATTTTGGCCCACTCCTCCATACAGATTTTCTCCAGATCTTTCATGTTTTGGGCTGTCACTGGGCAGTATTGAGTTTCAGCTCCCTCAAATTTTTTATTTTGGGTTCATGCCTGGAGACTGGCTAGGCCTCTCCAGGAACTTGAAATGCTTTATACGGAACCACTCCTTTGTTGCTCTGGCTGTGAGTTTCGGGTCATTGTCATGCTGGAAGACCCAGCTATGACCCATCTTCAATGTACTTACTGAGGGAAGGAGGTTGTTGGCCAAAATCTCGTGATACATGACCTCCTCCATTTTCCCTTCCATACGGTGCAATCATCCTATCTATCCCCTTTGCAGAAAATCTCCCACAAAGTATGATGTTTCTCCACCATGCTACACGATTGGGACTGTGTTCATGTGGTTGTAATCATCCTTCTTACTCCAAACATGGTGAGTGGCGTTGATCCCAAAAAGTTCTATTTTGGTCTTATCAGACCACATGACCTTCTCCCATGCCTACCCTGGATCATCCAGATGGTCATTGGCGAGCTTCAATTTGGCCTGGACATGTCATGGCGTGAAGAGGTGGACCTTGCGTGACATGAAGGACTTTAATCCATGACGGTGTAGTGTGTTACTAGCAGTAATGTTTGATACTGTAATCTAAGCTCTATTCCTGTAATTGACCAGGCCCTCCCATGTAGTTCTGGGCTGATTATTGACTTTTCTCTGAATTATTCTTACTCCACAAGGCAAGATCTTGCATGGAGACCCAGACAGAGGAAGATTGACAGTCATCTTGTGTTTCTTCTATTTTCTAATAATTGTGTCAACAGTTGTATCCTTCTCACCAAGCTGCTTGCCTATTGTCCTGTATCTCACCTCAGCCTTGTGCAGGTCTACAATTTTGCCACTGGTGTCTTTAGACAGCTCTTTAGTCTTGGCCATGGTGGAGAGGTTGGAGTATGATTAATTGAGTGTATGGACAGGTGTCTTTTATACAGGTAAAGAGTTCAAACAGGTGTAATTAATACAGGTAATGAGTGCAGAGTAGGAGGGCTTCTTAAAGAAAAACTAACAGGTCTGTTAGAGCCAGAATTCTTGCTGGTTGGTAGGTGATCAAATACTTATTTCATGCAATAAAATGCAATTTAATTATTTAAAATTCATACAATGTGATTTTTTTTTATTCCATCTCATACAGTTGAAGTTTACCTACAATAAAAATTACAGACCTCTCCAATCTTTGTCTCCAGATCTCAACTCCATAGAAAACCTTTAGAGGGATTTGAAAGTCCATGTTGCCCAGCGACAGGCCCAAAATGTCACTGTTCTAGAGGAGATATGTATGGTGGAATGGGTCAACATACCACCAACAGTGTGTGCCAACCTTGTGAAGACTTACAGAAAATGTTTGACTTCTGTGTTAGGGATCGAGTTCCCGATGCTGCACAAGGGGAATCTCGAACCAGTCCCGCTGCAGACCCCTATCCATCTCCGGCCGCAGTGGAACCTGCTCAGCGGAGACGTCGGTCCCAGCGTCTCGCTTGGTCTAATACTGTGTAGAGGCTTGTTGCTGCCTCTCCTGGTTCCTCTATTATAACCAGTGCTGGAACAGGCAGCTCTGGGTCTAAGTCTTCGCTTTCTCCATCTGAGCATGCCCAGGGCAAGATCTCCCATTGAAGATCAGGGGTCACATGCTCGGTGACAGCAGCGACTCCCATTGATCCGCCAGGAAGGTCCTGAAACTGCTTGTGTTCTGGAACAGTTTCTCATTGGTCCTTTTCTGGAAGGTCTTGAAGTTGCTGCTATAAAAGGGTTGCATGGCCGCACGGCCATGCGCTAGTATCTATTGTGTTATGTGCTTTGCGCCAGTGTGATCATGCACGCATGCGGTTAGGGCTCGGCTGAAATAAGCCCCTAGAATACCGGCACCTCTGGTGAGGAGTTTTGTATGCACGTGTTCAGGGCTTGGCTGAAATAGCCTCCAGAATACCGGCTACTCTGGTGAGGAGTTGCTTGTTTGCGTTGCTGACTGCATGACCACGGATTGCTATCCGCACAGCAATTATCTGTGTACCCCTGTGGTGTTAACAGGACACAGTCTCTACCTCAGGACTCTGTGGTGTAACAGAGTTCGCTCATACCACCATATAGTGCCACAACGTCTATGTCTGCGACTCTGAAGTAACAGAGCTCGCTTATATCGCCATATCCTGTCATCTTACTAGCAGCAGGCTCTGCCTGCACGGTGGACTCCGGGCTGCGAACGCATCTATTCTTTATATTTATTTGGTGCGTTCTGCAGTCCCTAACACTCTGTCATTTCCAACAAAGGATGTATAACAAAATATTGAGATGAACTTTTGTTAATGACCAAATACTTATTTTCCACCATAACTTGCAAAATAAATCTTGCCTGATCAGACAAGATGATTTTCTGGATTTGTTTTCTCATTTTGACTCTCATAGTTGTGGTCTACCTATGATGTTAATTACAGGCTTCTCTCATCTTCTTAAGTGGGAGAATTTGCACAATTGGTGGCTGACTAAATACTGTTTTTCCCCACTGTAAGTAAGGCTGGCACATCTGTTCTAGTGATTTTTTGCTAAAGGAAGGGACCATGGTCATAAACTTGAATATAGGCCCTCAGCATAGGAGCAGAAGAGTGCATTGAATTAAGCTTGAGATATTCCATATTTATTTGATTTGGCAAAAAAAGCACAGATATCAACCAACATTTTGACCTATTCAAAGTTCTCTTTCAAACACATATGTTGATGTTAAGAGCTGGACTAGATGGTGGCAGATGTTTCTCGGTACTGAGTACCAGTGCATTCTAATGGAACACCTCTGGCACCAATTAGTCCGGCTTTTATCTTCCACAGTTGTCCTTGAAAAAGACCTTTATATAGGTCAAAACAGTTGACGGTATCTGTTCTTCTTGCCATTTCAAGTAAAGACTGAATATCTCAAGCATAATCTAGTGTACTCTTGTTCTTAGGCAATCATAATAACTTCCTTGCCAAGAGGTGCTTTTCAACTAAAAGTGATGAAGAAAAACACGTACATAAAAAGATGATAATTTTTTTTATGCGCAAACTCCATCCATTAATAGCTGACATAGACGAAAAAAAGGCAGTGGAGCTGATGACCACTGAAAGCAGTGTTGTAAGCAATTTTATTGATAGTTGCTGGGAATGATTTATGTGAAAAGTTATGTTGGGTGGAGTTTTTGTATCTGTGTAGAATGTATATATAACATTTTAGTGTTTGTGCTCGGATAACTTCCCGTGTTCAGCTTTTGGTTCATATACTGGGACATTTTGCTTTGATTTCCCAGCTGTGCATTTTGCAGACATCTGACTACATGTGATTAATCACTCTCTGAGCGTTCTCCTGCCTTTGGGCCATTCTATGTCTTAGGAGGCTAAGCATTGAAATCTTCCTCACCAGTTTTATAATGATCATGAAATATTGGGACTCGGTAAAAAAAAAGAAAGAAAGTGTTTTGTTGCCAGATGTATGTTTATGAAAGTAGCACAGTTTTTATCAATCATGTGAATACCTCCATGTTTCCCTTTTAGGAAATCCCTACTTTTCGTAACCTAATAAATAGATACACAATGAAATTTTTGTATTGCTCAGGAAAATATCTGCTATTTGTACCCATACATTACACCTTAAGTTGATTAGTAGTTTATGAATTGATGCCATTTAGACTTTAAAAATGTCTATATTTAGGTGATTCTTGTTGTAAAATGTAAATTAAATTGTCACTTGCTCAAAATAATTAAGTTAATTACTTTGTAAAAGTTTCTAAACTTCTTGATTCTGCCGCTCTTTTTTTGTTTTGTGTTGTGTCACTATATTGCAGAGATATTCACATTTGCTGGTTTGAGAGCGCAGTATGTGAAATCTTTGCTTTTCAGCTCAACTGGGCATTTCTTCAGAGTCTTCTCTGGAGGTATGTGCTTTCACTTCTGCCCAGGGAGTGTCAATCACAGATTGGCAGCTGATCTAGCAGTCTCAGAGGACGCTGATCTGTGATTGTCAGCTACTGGCAACGGTGAAATGGCACACCCCAAAGAAGACTCTGAAAAAAGCCCAGTTGGGAACAAAAATCACTGACAGCACATAATGCCATATAATGTGAATCATCTTTAAATTGAGAAATAGGAAGCCCCATGTACATTACATATTTAATATTGGTGGGTTCAGCAGGTTTTCATTTGTTCATGGGAGTCTTTCACTTCACCCCCGGAAGTATCTGCAAGTCTGGGACTAAGTTGTGTTTTACATTTTGCTTTTATAATCCAGATTAAAGGAAATACCTTTTAAATTAAATCAAAGAAACACAATTTCTTATTGTTCCTTAACCCCATAGATGCCATAGAGCATTTCAAACAATTCATATATGATTCATGTAGTGAAATGTCTCCATGAGAAAACTGTGTCTTAAATGTCATGTTTGGACCATGTTTGTGGAGTTCTTGCAAGAATTCCGTATATATTCCTTTTGCTTGTTGTTTTACATTATTTGGAATTCCTTACATATTCCTTTTTGCTTGATGTTTGTTGTTTTACATTATTTTTAAAGGAAAGCCCTCCCACACGTATGAAATTAAAAAGAGTAGTAGTAGGGTCATTTATTATCTGTTTGCATGTACTGACAAATACTAATAGAAATGTCAAGTCTACTACTGCTTTTACTTTATTGTGCTACTATCTGGAAAGAAAGAGTTAAGTTTGAAAGCCGACATTTCCAATTAAGCCTATACTCTCTACCCCTCCCTCCCTTAGTTTCTATGTTTTAAATATCAGGGCACGGACCCCACATGGGTGCTAATTTCCACATTCTTGTTTTTTATTAAACAGAAAGGTCAGATGCATGAAGTGACGGACCTCTAGAGACGAATTATTTAATAAAGCTCAAACACAAGGATGTGATATGATTATTTAATAAACTTCATTAGGCTCTACTAAGCCATGGGGTAAAATCCCAGCAAAAAAGTGAATGTAAACTTCACTTTGCCAATGTGTAAAATTATCTGATGGTCAATTTTGATAATATCTGATCCTATATCAAAGCAGCGCCCCCTACTGTCCAAAGCAGTTCTGTATAGTTTTTTAGCAGTGGCCTGATTATAAATCTCCAAATATTGTCTGAAAACCAATATATCAACAGCAAATTATCAACATTTAGAGATATATAGCGGTAGAAAGGTGGAACAAGGACAGTATTACATACAACATCTGGTAGAGAGAGCATGACAGAAAACACTTGACACTATATGAATATTCAACTGTACTCAAACTAAGTTCCCTTCGCACGTCAAAGGACCAGTCAATTACATATATACCGTAATCTTATTACCTGGTGTCAATGTTGCTGTTCTCCTGAATCTGGTGTTATTTTTATTTTTTGTTCCTGTTGCCTCCTGTTTTCTGAATTTAGTCTTTTTAGACAATTAGGCGTGGTCCTCAAGAAGCTTCCCATCACATGTCCGTGTGTCTAGTACGTGTTGTATCCGTTTTTTTCACGGATGTCACATGTACCCATTATAATCTTTATTGCTGTGCATATGTCCATGTTTTTACACTGACCAGGTGTCTGTGTGAATAGCAGCATGGATGACAAGGGCCAAAAGAAGTCTATTGGTCCGTGAAAAACATGTACAGCTCATGGATGGCATCTGTGTGCCGTCTGTGTGCTGTACTAGTTTAACATTGCAAAATACAGGTGCTTCTCACAAAATTAGAATATAATCAAAAAGTT
>VIAB01006570.1:54893-68387 GCA_009801035.1 Oophaga pumilio
TGCGATTCTGTGAAGTAACAGAGTTCGCCATTCCGCCATCCTACGGATATAATCTGTCACGACCCCTGACGAATCCTTGGGTGAAACGTGCTTTGGGACTCGTGGGCCAGAGCACTTACACCTTACCCTCCTCTACTTTGACATATTATTTATATTTATGAATCTTTTCCTAATAAGGATTAGTCACAGCACCATGCTTTTATGACTAAGGGTATTTAGGGTAGGGTCTCTGCACTTTTTCTCTGCTACTTGTATATGGTATATACTACATATGTGCTCTGGCATCACTTTATAGGAGTATTCTGTTTGCTTTGATACAGTCCCTTTTCTTGTTATTTATTTAAACCTTTTTTAATCTATATTAATAAAAAGTTTATTTTATGAGACTTCATTAGCACTCCTCTTTCCTCATATTCGTTCGATTAATCTGATTATAGAGTGTGTCTCCTGAATGTTTTCCTATTTTCTGCTCCATCTTTTGTTGGTATTTACTTTATTTTAAAATGCCTTAGTTTTTACCCTACACAGCTAATCAGTATGTCTGTCTTTTTTACCTTAATTCCTGTAATGTTCCATTTGAGGGTAGTCTCAAACAGGACATCATCAGGAGAATGGCCCTGAAGTCACTTCCAGCAGCTTTTATCACCCACCTAGAACAGGACATCATCAGTAGGCGGCATTGTGGTCATTTACCACATCTTTTATCACTGCTGCCCTCTGCTGATGTCTGGAATCAATAATTGTGATAGAAGTAGAGAAGTGACCACAGCACCGCCACACATCTTCTGTGAACAGTGCCATAAAGCAGCCTCTTTGCCTGAAAAGAGACATCAACAGGGTGCAATGGTAATAGTGTAATGGTTCCACCCCTCAGTGTGTCTGGGATGCAGTTACTGACAGTTCAGCCATTCAATCTGGTACAGGGGCATGCCGAAGCTGTTAGTACTTTGACAGCTCAAGTCATCCAGTCTAGTGCAGGGGCATGCTGAGCTGTCAGTGTGTTGATTGACAGCTCGACCATCCAACCTGAGACTGGGAGGCGCTGACTGTGTTCAGGTATTCATTGTCCCAGGTGATTTCCAGGCTACTTAACTGTGCTATTACTCCCAGACCTCTGTCAGATGTTCATTCATCTACTGTGTGGTTTGTCTGTCTGTGCCTTACGTTCTGTTTGTATATCTTTCAATGCCTGACTTTGGACCTCACTCTGACCATCCGTCTGTTTAACCCCTTCTGCTCTGATCTGCAATCTTCCTGGTATTCTGAACTCAGAACCTCTGTCTTTTCCATCTGTTTAGGACATGCCTTCTTTGCTTTTGACCTCAGACTCCTTGGCTATCCTGTCTCACGACTTGGACATGAGAAGTGAATTAGTGTCACATTACTTCTGGCTGATACATTTTTCTTTTTCACCAGTACTGAGCATTTTCACACGCACTGTGATCAGGTGCCGAATTTGATGTGGATGACTCAGGATCTGATTAAGGAATGCCAAAGTCTGGAGTCAGCACAATGTCAGTTGTAAGTAAGATCAGATATAGCCTTCCACTGCCGGCAGTGGCTGTGATGTCAGTACCCTCTGATGTACAGTTGGTCTCTCCCAAACCCGTAATGGCCCTCCCTGATTAATTTTCAGGAGAGAAAGGACAGCTAAGGGTATTCAGGGAGAGCTGTAGGTTATTTTTTACCCTGTGCTCTTGTTTGTCACGGGAGAGTTCCAGCAGATGGAAATAATCCTGTCCCTACTGTGAGGGGGTCCTCAGACCTAGGCATTTTCCTTGTCCCCAGAAGCCTCAGAATGGTGTTCAGTTGACGTCTTTTTTGACAGTTTAGGTCTGATATATGATGAACCCGACAGGATCCAGGTCTCGGAGGCTAAGATCATGAACTTTGCACAGGGGGAGTCGCACAGCTGAGGACTACTGCATTGAGTTCTGGGTCCACTAAAGTCCTGGGAACATTGCAGCTCTCAGCTGCCAGTTCCACAAAGGCCTTTCTGAAACCCTTAAGGATGCTCTGGTCATTCATGTTGCCCCTTGTTCTCTGGCCATAATCCAGCCATACAAATGGTCTGCGGAATCCATGAGAGACGTGGTGAACAGCAAGCTGCCCATTTGCTTCCACAGAGCAGGTCCATTTACAAGAGGTGGAGCCATTGGAGGTTAGAGTGGCTCATCTTCATGTTGTGGAGAAAAGACGTAGACAAGATCTTGGACTCTGTATGTATTGTGGTCTCGCTGGACATTTTCACAAGAATTGCTGAATTCATCCTCAGGCTAGCAAACCGTTGGGAGAATGTCTGAGTCTGGCTGATGGCCAAGGAAGTCACCCAGACTCCCAGGTACCTTTTTCTTCCTCCGATAAAGTACTGATAAATACAGTGTTATCCTTTGAGAACCAGGTGTTAACGACATTGGCGTTCATTGACTGCTCCTAAATTTAATGATTTCAGACTGGTTCTGAAGTTAAGCTTATGGACAGTTAGTTTACAAAGACCTATTCAGGCCAGATGGTACTTGTTTTTCTATAGGTTAAATTTTTTGATTACTTTCAGGCCGGGGTCTAGGAATGTGAAAGCTTACCCATTATCTTGTATATCTTGATTCAGTTTCTCCTCCACAACCTCCATCCTCCATTATTCCTCCGGTATTGTGGCTTTTATGGCAGCCTCAGAATTGAAAGAGGAGATCCGTATAGTCCAATCGTTAGCTCCTTCCGCTATCTCAGGGTCCAAGTTATTTGTGCCTGTGTAACTAAGATTGCGGTTGTTACAAGAATTTCTTGATTCCATCTTGAGTGGTCATCCTGGGGTTACTGCTACTCATTGCTAGACATTTTTGGGGGCCATCCAAGCATAATTATATTAAAAATGTTGTATCTGTTTGTGAATAAAGATGGGTGAAAAATATTTTTTTTGGGAAAAAATGTTATTTATTTTTACGGCTCTGTGTCATAAACCTCTTTGAAGTTGGGGTTCAAGGTGCTCATTACACATCTAGATTAGTTCCTTGTGGGGTACAGTTTCCCAAAATGAGATCACTTGTCCAGGTTTCCACTGTTTAGGCACATCAGTGGCTCTCCAAACGCGGCATGGCATCGGCTCTCAATTCCAGCCAATTTTGCATTCAAAAAGTCAAACGGTGCTTCTTTCCTTCCGATGCCTGCCTTGCACCTAAACAGTGGCTTTCCCTCACATATAGGGTATTGGCATACTGAGGAAAAATCACTCAACACATTTTGTGGTCTATTTTCTCCTATTACACATGTGAAAATAAAATAAATATGACAAAAATATTTAAGCTCACTCCTTGGCGCCCTCAGGATAGCAGGATCCACACCTTCACACGGAGCCGCCCTGGCCTGGCGTATACTAGTCCAACACACAGTAATCTCCAGCGATCTCAGACAGGAAGGTAGTTATAAAAATTATACCTTTATTTCATATGGTTAAAAGAACATGTTACAGGTAATGGATACCCCAGTGGATTGTAATAAATCTGACGTGTTTCAACTCAAAAGAGTCTTAATCATGGATGTCATGAAAAAACATTCACAGAATCAGTGGGATCTGTTGAATGGTTATTACCTCATAAAGCGACACTAGTCAGAATTGAAAAAATTGGCCTGGTCGGGAAGGTGAAGGGAATAATATTTGATGTGAGCACCATTTGACTTTAAAACAGCATCTATTCTAGGTTTTCTTGCACACATTACTTTTGAATGAGCCTAGCAGGTAGGTTGTTCCAAGCATATGGATGAACTAACCACTGATCTTCTGTACATTTAGGCTTGAGCAAATCCTTCTTAATCTTCAAGGAAGTCCGATTAGACTCAATGATGTGGCGATTAGGGCTCTGTGGGGGTGATATCATCACTTTCACGGGAGGTCTGATTGACTGGTAGTCAAAGCACTACAGTGTAATATTAATGCGATCAAAGGTTCAAATGTCTAAGTTCCCTTGTGGGAGTAGCAAAGTGTTTATAAATGTTATGAAAAATAAAAAATAAAATAAATAAAATCACAGTATTCTAAACTATAAAATTAGAAAAATAAAATCCACTAGGCACATAATCAAATTAAGAGCTAGGCAAATCTAACCTGGAAGCAACCTTGCTGGTGTTTATAGTAATAATACTCAGCAAAGCATAAGGCACCATGATTAAAGAAATAGATTATGTACATAGAGAGAATCAATCATTATGGTGCTAATATATAGGACAAATACATGACCGATAGCAATGAAATGAAGAATGAAGAAAAAAGGAAAAACGATCAACTAGGTCAATTGTAATCTAAAATTAAGATTATTTTATTGAATTCTTCATATCAAAAAAACACACAAGTAGATGAGGGGAGAGCAAAAAGTGCATAAGTGCTTACAAGAAAACATCCAAAGGATGTTAAATGCATTCAGAAGGTTTTAACATATCAGCAATCATATTGATAAATAACCACAGAATATTGCATAGACAGACCATTTGTCACTGAAGGATGACAGCATTAAATTAAGCAGGGTGATAGAGAAATATGCCATATACTACTATTTAATACTAGAACCAGAGATGGCACAGAAGTAATATATAATATAATCAAGTATAGTCAGTCAGCCTTACCCAGGTAAGTAAAATCAGGGACATCGCAGCAGCTACGTCCACCCCAACGTGCGTTTCGGCATTGCATTCATCGGGGTCGTGCCAAAGTGAATTGTGCAGGGTTTAAAACGAGATCTGTAGCCAAAAAATGTGAGGGCGGAAATTAGGTATATCGCATATCTCACTACATGCAGCCGGCGCCAGGAAACGAGATAGAGACCATGGTACACAGCGGTGACTGGAATTTGCCAAACCGCAACTCCATTTTAGCACAGGACCACCGCGCATGCGCAAAAGACCGCAGCAGGTAAAAAACTGCGTGTGCGCACAGAAATTTCAAACAGGGCTATAAATGACGCATGCACTGTCACTTCCACTGCTATGTCCAACGGCATCCACGTCACATGGGGGCAGTGCCAGGGACACAGGTGTCAACCAGGAGTCAGCCCTCATGAGAAGACACAGAAAGCTGATTGTCAGAGAGAGTGGCATGGCGCGCATGCGTACAAGCCACTTAGGTATGGAAATGCATTTTAAAGAATAAAAATATTGAAATCATTCCACAATAATTAGTTTAAATGACAAAGATGATCAATCAAAAGGAGTAATGTCCACAATATGCAGATGAAAATAGTATACAAAAAGAATCAAATTCAATCAAATCGTACATCAAGAGAATTAATTTGCATATTAGACATGAGAAATTAGCCCGAAGATATTCACTTCTGTTTGATCGTATGAGAAAGAGAAGTCAGAAAACCATGATGACATCCACCCACAACACATATATAGGACACAAAAAAATCTATAAAAACATACAAAAATTAAAAGATTATTAAAAAACAAAAAGCAAAAAAATGCACATGTGATGGAAACTAAAACTGATTGCAGGCAGAAGAGAGTCACAAAAAAGGGGCAAAACTTATATTTTCATTCAACCCATTAGGCTGCAGAGTATTGAGGGTCCATTTCCAATATGACTCGAGTTGAGCCAATTTCTGTGACGTCTTCCCTCCCCGGATGCTGACATCGACACAGTCGATGCCTCTCACTCAAGGGAGTGATTACTATGGTGAGTCCAAAAATGCAAAGGAATAGTTTTGAGCTTGGATGGATCTCTGTGGCCACCGGCGGCAATAATACCCAGAATGTGTTCTCTCACAGGTACTTTTAGGGTCCGAGTGGTAAGCCCAATATATATTAGTCCACAAGGACAGGTGGCAAAATAAATAGCATTACGAGTAGTACATGCGATGAGCGAGTAGTGAGATATTTGACCTGCTATACTCGTAACGAGTAGGTCCTAATACTCAGGTATTTGTTACGAGTAGCGAGTCCAATGCTACTCAATGTGAAATGCGAGTAATGTGTGCATGATTGTTTAAATAGAGGCAGTAAATGGGAGGAGGAAGAGTGTGTGGGCGGAGAATGTGTGCGTTTCTGTGTGTGGGGGTCTGTGTGTATCTGTGTGTGTGTCTGGAGGGGTCTGCGGGGCTGTGTGTGTGTTATGATTTGGTAGCTGAGGAGAGCAGGCAAAAACGGCAATACACCAGAGAGGTTGGAATCTACTGGATTGCAGTACCCTGACTAACCACCACAACTAAAGGCAGCCGTGGAGCGTACCTACGTTGGTCCTAGATGCCTCGTCACAGCCTGAGAGGTTAACTACACCTAAAGATAGAAAGAGGAAAGCTATCTGCCCCAGAGCAGATCCCCAAAGAACATAGGAAGCCCCCAAACATGTAATGGCGGTTAGACAAGAGGAAATACAGACACAGACAGAAAATAGTATGAGCAAACGTTGGGGCCCAATCTTCCTAGAAAGAAAAGGATAGGAAGGACACTTACTGCAAACCAAAGAACCCTAAAAAATACCAACCCTACTAATTGCAAAAACACCTGAGATCACACGACCTCTACCACCTAAATTAGTTCTCTGGTGTAACAAAACTAAGCCACAGCCACTGAAAAAACTGGAAAAGGCAAATGAACAAATAACAGTGGCTCAGATAAACTGAGAGGAGCACAAGCCCCTGGAGGGGACCTGGCTGACCTCCACAGAAGTGCAGGAAAAAATGCAAAAAGCAAGCACAAAAATAAAAGCAGAAAATATATTATCTGTTAGCAGAAGATGCAGGCAAGACTCAGCAAGCTTCCAAGTGAACCAGGAACCAAAGTTGAGACAAGAACAATTGATCACCGGCAACCCTGATGGGAGGGAACTTCCCTTATATAAGACCAGTCTGTAACTCCTGATTGCCAATCTTCACAATCTTCATTGAATGGTTCAGTACTGTTTGTAACCACCAGAGGGAGCTTCTGCTCAGAATTCATTTCTAACACATTCACAGCAGTGTGTGTGTGTGGGTCTGTGTGTAAGCAGCCATCGTCCAATGGGACTACAAGCCCCATCCGGCTATGCCTGCTACAGTGAAAGTATTAGCGGATGATGGGACAGTAGTAATCCCATCATCCGGCTAATGTGTTGAATAGTAAAAAAAAAACACATACAGACATAGAGTACATACTCACCATATACAGCTAATCCCCGAAGCCCTCGATCACCTGGAGAAAAAAAAAAATAAAAAAAAATAATGTACTCCCTGTTCCGACGTAGTCCATATAATAACGATTGTCCCACGATGATCTCCCGTGGAGAGTTGTCACATCAGCAGCTGTGAGTGCTCTCCAGGGGCTCCGGTGTACAATGACCGGAGATAATGCTCCTGCTGTGGATCACTCCGCCGCCGAGATCACCCGAGTTCATCTTTTCATTTGCAGCAGAGCTGCATGAGAAATTTCTCATGCAGCAATGGTGCCGTAAAGTGAGAATGAACTCCGGTGACCTCGACGACGGAGTGATCCACAGCGAGAGCATTATCTCCGGTCACTGTACTCTGGAGCCCAGGGAGAGCGGTCACATCAGCTGATGGGACAGCTCTCCACGGGAGATCGTCGTGGGACAATCATTATTATATGAACTACATCGGAACAGGGAGTATATTGTTGTTTTATTATTATTTTTTTTCCCAGGTGATTGAGGGCTTCACGGAATTATGCCTACAATAAATATTGGAAATCTCTGTGTTGTTTTATTTCAATAAAATACTTTATTCTGGCTGTGTCATTTTTAACTCATTAATAACTATAGGATTATTAATGGATAGGCATCTTATTGATGCCTCTCCATTACTATCTGGGCTTGATGTCACCTTACAATATAAAGGTGACATTAACCCCTTATTACCCCATATGCCACAGCTACAGGGCAGTGGGAAAAGAGAGGCTAAGTGCCGGAATTGGCGCATCTTAGTCATGCACCATTTCTGAGGCGGCTGAGAGCTGGTGTTTGTAGCCAGGGGGTGGGCCGATATCTATGGCCCCTTTCTAGGCTATGAATATCAGCCCGCAGCTGTCTGCATAGCCTTTCTGGCTATTAATTTTAGGGGGACCCCACGTCATTTTTTTGGGGGTCCCTCTATTTTAATAGCCAAAAAAGGCTAAGCAGACAGCTGCGGGCTGATATTCATAGCCTGGGAAGATCCATGGGTATTAACCACTTCCCAGGCTATAAAAATCTGCCCCTGGTCGCTGGATTTCTCTCTCTGGACTGGAAAATTGCGTGGGAGCCCAAGTAATTTTTTTTCCCTTTTTTTAAAAATTAAACAGATATTGCGTGCAGATTTTGTGTGTGTCTTTATTTAACTCTTTATGTACCATTTTATTATGTTCATTACTAAACATCACTGCGGATGTCAACTCGCTATAGACATCCATCAGACACAGTGATGGATTGAAGGCAGTAACCTGGTATTTAGATTCTAATAACATTGACAAACCTTTGGGTAACCTCATTGTAACTTTTAGAATTCCTTTTGAATCATAATGTTTTCATGTTCAATTCTCAAATCTTTTTACATTTACAAGGTACTGCAATGGGGGCATCATGTGCCCCCTTGTATGCAAATTTATTTATGGGAGCTTGGGAATGGAAGATTTATTAAAGTGACAGTATTCCGGAACTATAACAGATGCCACATCTGCAGTGGAACACAAAAATCTGCCCCCTGCTAGCAGTGAATCTGTCAAGCCCATGGTGAGTCTAAGAAATCGCAGACGACTGCCCAGTTTACCAGTAAGATGCAGGCCTACCAGTAGCACAGACACCAGTAGGTCCACGACATCAACCACACACACACTAGACCAGGCTAGGTCATTAGAGATACCAGTACTGCGTAGATCTACCTGTAGTATGAGAGGTCAGATCCCAGCCCGGTATAGAGACTAAAATGTCAATAAGTTAATAATATAAGTACGTAACCATAATGCATGAGAGCCTACTGAGACTTGCTGTATGAACTTTTAAATATTTGTAATAACCAGGACAATTGGGCCAGAGGACTATGTGTGGTCAGGACCTTACTTGTAAATTTTTACCATGACTTGGCCTTGAAAATAAGCCGCCGGCATGGCCGAAAACCAGGCCCACCTACAAAATGCCCTGTAGCAACGCCCAGGGTCGAAACACACAAAGTGGGCTAAGGCGGTTCCCATCAACCAAACTCCAAGTACGCGGACAAAGACAATTTCTGGATGGCAGCGTAAGGATTAGGCGATGCAGTAACTGTGTTATTGTTTTTCTTTTTGGATTTTTGTAATTTTTCTTTGTAAACTTTCATTTATTGTTGTTATTAACTGTTCTTGTTATGTTTT
Source organism: Oophaga pumilio (assembly GCA_009801035.1). Classification (NCBI taxonomy): domain Eukaryota; kingdom Metazoa; phylum Chordata; class Amphibia; order Anura; family Dendrobatidae; genus Oophaga; species Oophaga pumilio. Next base: position 64,200 of record VIAB01006570.1, read on the forward strand.
CTCAGTCCAGGACGTACTCTACAGGGTGGTGATGTCATGCCTGGTAGCAGGAAGAGGTCCCCATGCCAGGTAATACACAGCATGCAACACAATTCCTGCTCCAGGCCAGCAGGGGGAGCTCTGAACCCGACTTCAGGGGAGCTGCTCTCTCTGGTCAGGAGGAGGAGGTAAGGCAGTTAGTCTGAGGAGAGGGAAGAGAGAGGAGCAGAGACAAGGGCTCTGGGGAATTGCAGCTGCAACAGAGCTGATCCCGGAATGGAGCGCTGAGGAAAAGGACGCCAGAGCCCTTGTCTGTGTGGGTGCTGCACGCCCCGACAGCCGAATCTGGAGGGCAGGGGAATGCAAGCTCCCTGGCCACACCGAACACCTGGAGGCACCGCAGCAGACCAAGAGCTCAGGGCTGCCAGTGAACAGGAGAACACGCAGGAGAGAGTCGCAGCATAGCTAAAAGCAGCAGGGACTCGAACAGAGAGCACAGCAGGAAGGCCTCCAACCTCACCTGGCAGGGTGGATCCCCTGAATGCTTCCAGGCTCCTTCTAACATCTGTAACTAGTGCCCCGGACTGCATTTTCATCTACCAAGAAGTAAAAGGTAAAGAAAACTGCACTCTTCTGTGTTCCTTGCTTATTCTCTGTACCCCAACGTTCACCACCACCTGAACAGCCTGTCACATCTGCCCTGGGGCCTAGCTCTACCCCTGGAGAGCAGTATCATCTCTACTGTGTCACCAACTGCACCAGTGAATCTGAATTGCAGCGTCGGCCATCTTATTGCCGAACACCACGGGTGGCGTCACGAACTAATCCCCTATAAATGATTCCCTTTTACTTTTCTTAACCTTTTTATTGGACACCCAGGGCCACTGACCGGGTTACTGCTGCCATGACTTCCCCTATAAAAACTGCCGGGCCCGGTTCTGAGTGCCTCACTGCCCTGGCGGGCGCTCAACTGCTCTCAGATTAAATGGTAAAAACCTGCTGACAGATTCACATTAGCAGGGATATTCAGACGACCGGGTTTCACGAGGATGGCATACGGATAGAATGATATAATGGATGAAAGTCATCTGTTTTTTTAAGGCTGAAAATCGGACAAACTAAATATGTCTGTGTCTAAACCTGGTCTTCATCATATTTCTCCAGCAATCAACTCTCTAAATGTTAAAAGCTGAATGAAAATAATTATAATTAAATGCAATTGTTTTTGGGAAGAGTGCATGTATTGTATTTATAGGGTGACTATAAATGATTTGGTAAATAATATTCACATAGCACCATAGATTAGATCAAATCCTTCAAGTTCTAGAGGTAAAGAAGAAATGTGCTCTGAGGGACCTTTCTTCAAAAGCATTGCATTTCCCCACAGACACATGCTGAGAAGTGAACTCTTTGAAAATGAGGCCCACTAGATCTCTGATCTGTTTTTTTTTCTTGTTAAAGTACTGTAGTCCTATTTGAACCACAACATTTCCCCGAGGAATCGATTGTAAGACACACAAAGTCAAGTGGAAGTGTTAGGCTACTAGCTAATGAGTGCAACCGAAAAGGAAAGCAGGTGATAAATTTAATTACATCTGGATATGACTTCAAGTTACACATTTATTGACTGATGTCATTTTTCATCAGAATAATGAGATGTTAGTCTCTGGGCTGCATGTTGTAGAGATGTGGAGATATGCAATATTAAATTTATTGCACATGTGAAAATGGAGCTTCAACAGTGAAACCAGTAATACGTGAAAATTAACAGCTTTCCTGATCTGAACTCTTGTTTCTCATGCTCTTCAGATTTTAGTGGGGTTATTCGTATGCTGTTTGCACCCTAGGGATTAACATCTGTGTAAATGTAATATTGTAACAAGACCATTCTGATGAATTCACGAATTGTTCTCTGTGACATTAGCTGCCACATTCCCTTGGACCAATCTTTGTTGCAGGTGCACTGACCACACACTAATTGGAAGGATTATTTTCATAACTTTCTGTGTAGTCTGCAAGCTCCTTGGATAAAAAAAGCAGAATTGTTTGGAACAGCTGTTTTGGGCTGTGTTTTTACAAATTCCCCAAATTAAACAACTCAATGAGAGGTGTTTTACTGTTTATTTTAAATAACAGAAAATGTCCAGGATTTGCCGTGATATTTCCCTATTTTTACAGAAGGACGTAAATGATTCACATGCCTAGCCCCATCTCTGAAAGCAAGTCGCTTCTGAACACATCTGCTTTTTATGTCCAAGACATAGGGATAAATTCCTTAGAAGATTAACAAGAGTGCATTTAAAACTTTGATGTCTGAATAAAGTACATTATTGCTGAAATTGAACATTTTTAATTATGCCTTTGATCATTTTAGTTTTAGCGAATTTCCATAATTTTCAATAACAAGGTCAGTTTTTGCTCTTGTTCTATTTTGTTCCCATGAGTATTCAATTTTTAATTAATTTTTTAAGTCACCATAGAGCTCCCGAACTATGGGGCCTTTTATTTAGCACTGATTTTTATGGTCTCCATTAGAGATGAGCAGATGATCCTCAGAGGATTGAAGATTGAGTTTGAGTCAAATTTCATGGAATTCGTGGTTTCATGTGAATTCGAACATTTTGATATTCAATATGTGGTTCATAACAAAATGCCTGGCACCATTTCCCACACTGCTAAAGCATCAGCGAGCAAGCATAAACTCATTTTGAATTGCCGCAACGGCTTCCACATAATGCTTAGCAGCTATGACATCATATGGAATATCATAGCCTATGTAGGAAGGATCTGTACCTGGGCCATCCATCACAGATCAACGATTCTCAGAACAGTGAACAGGTGAAGCAGAGTTTGTAGTTTTCCATCTCCATAGACACTGGGTAACCCTCTCTTTCTTCTAAAGTGTAAGCTCTTATGATTAACAAGGTTCTCTGTTTCTCCTGTAGAATGTGAGCTCTTATGATCAATGAGGTCATCTCTCTTCTGAAGAGAGTCAGCTATTAAGGTCAACGAGGTCTTCTTTCTCTCCTGTAGAGTATAAGCTCATATCATCAGACGGTTCTTCACTCTCCCACCTGTAAAATGTAAGCTCTTATGACTAACTTGGTTCTCTCTCACTCTCTTTCTGCTCTTGCCTGTGTGTATTTTATGACCAATTACAAGCTTTCCAGTGTTGAGAGTCACACAAATTTATTTTCCGCAAATTTAATTTTGGAAGAAAATTTGTTGAATTTGGTTTTCAAAAGATCAGCTCATCTCTAGTCTCTATATCAAGCAAGCATTGAGCAATAGTGCTCGCTGATCCACATGCTGCTTGGCAAGACCCACTCCATTGCACCATTGCCTCTGGACTGTGCTTCTCACCTTGACTTATAGCTTAGGGCAGGGTTCCCCACCCTGTGGCTTGTGAGCCATCTGTGTCTCACAGGCCCATGATATAAGGCTCGTGGCTGTCTAGCATTTTGGTACATTACCACCAGGTCTACAAATAGCTATGAAGAACATGTCTCCAAGTGATGGATTTTCTGAGTAGCCCTGCACAGAAGAGCAAATCTGGATGTTCATATACTGGGGGGAGGAGAGATAAAATGATACTGCCAGTTACAGAGGTGCTTGAAGCTGGATGCAATAAAGTAGCTAGTATGCATAGTGTCAGAATACTGAATGCGGGTGAAGAGGTACTGGGTGGGGGGGATGGGCATTAAATGTACCTCATGATCATCTCTCAAAGCTGAATGTCTCTCTCCGATAAGAAAGGTTGTGGACCACTGGCTTAGAGAATCCACCTCAACAGGTTAATCATAAAAGTAAAAATATAAAAAAGGCATATAAAATCTTAGAACTAGCCTCTAGGATAAAAAAAAAAAATCTAGAATAGCTAACTCCAAAATATTTCTTGAAGATTCATGTGTGCATAATATTTCTTTCTACTTAGTCTTGGAAACTTCTTCATGCCCTAAATCTTAATTTTTATATATGACACAGTATTTCATACGATTTTACTGCAATTAAATAACTTTTTTACTTATAGTAAAAAATGCTAATATAATAGGATTTACATGCTTTCAAGAAACATGTGATCAAATGTTCCCTCTATCTACATATTTTCCTGATGTTCTACATCTGGTTATAATCAATTTCCCATCTGATTACATTTCAAGTAACAACTAGTGTTGAGCGGTACGATACCGCAAGTATCGGGTATCGGCC
>VIAB01006571.1:39139-50560 GCA_009801035.1 Oophaga pumilio
CATCTACTACACTTAGATAGCGCTCTCCCTCTCTTTCCCCTCACCCTCTCTTTTCCAGGACCTCATTCACATTTTCTAAATTTGGATCCTTACAAAAAAATGGTTGTGGGGTATTGGCCAGCACGTCTAAAAGACTGGGTTATTGGAACATGGTCATTGCCACTCTAAGGCCTTTACCTGAGCTCTGTAGCACTGCCTGCCGCTATGACAGTGGCTCCACTGGGATGCGGTGGCAAAAATGAACTGTGGACCTTACAAAATGCAGGTTTCACAGCACCTGCTGGACCTCTGAGAATTGTAAGTGAGGGTCACATAATGACATGGCGGTGGACATGGTGGTGGTGGCAGGCAAATGCCAAAATTCAAATGGGCATGCTTGAAATGGCATTATAAAGGGATGGGGAATATGTATTCTTCTATCCTGCTAACTTTTTGGCATGAGGGAGGGACTTCCCAAATGTAGGAGTGAGAACCCTCACAAATCTTAAAAGAAAAAATAAAGCCAAAACGCTCCATGTGAACATATGTGAAAGGGGAGGTATAATTTTTTTTTATTTTTTTTTACATTTTTATTTAATGTTATATACATGTAATTATGAAGGAAAAAATGTTTCTTAACAATTTTCCCTTTAAAAAAATTTTTTGGTTTGGTAGGTCTTTTTAAAAATCCGTAAAACCGGTGCAATAGTCTGACAACATTATTTCCATATACCATTTGTGAGTCAGAAAGGCATGCAGGCATCTTCTCCGTGCTGTTCCCATTTAGTTTAAGCTCTTTCTCATCCATTTCAGCTTTTTTCTCAGGCCTGTTTGTTGGGTCGAGCAGAAAAATATTCGGCTTTCCCATTGAATTGCATTAGATTCCTTATTCGGTACGTATAAACGGATATTAGAAATTATTTGTGCCGATTTTCCCAAATCCGAATATTTCACTATTCGATCCTCACTATTTGTAAGCTGTCTTAGGAATGCGCAATTGTAAATCGGAAATATCGTACTTGAAGCAGTAACAATGCTGATAGCTGGCCCTGGCTGGGTGTAATAATGGGATCTACATAAGGTCAACATGTAATTGTCTTACTGATTGGCCTTGGCCATTGACTGATCTGTAAAACCCAGATAAAAACAGAAAACTTAACAGCGATAACACTGCCAACAGGTGAAATCCAGTAGAAGAGGAAAACTTGGTCAGGAAGCTCGCTGCTCAGCAATTACATTTGTACCACTCTTCGCTGTTGGCACCTGACAGCAGAGGCAGACGGCTAGTTAAGTACATGAATTTTGACCAGGCTAATTTGCGCTTGCAAATTTGTAGACAGTGATCAGGACTGGGCTGCAGCTCCTTCATACATGTAACATATGTATAAACAAGGAGACAATGATCCCAACTAGTAGTTAGTGGATGAGGAAGAAGGAGAGGTCTGTGGCACGAGGACCTCATCTTACATGGCAAAGGCTTCACCAAAATGCTACATAGAAGAATCCCACAGCTCTGTATTTTTTATCTTTAGTGGAATTACATTTTAGACTGGCGCTCCACTTTTTCTAAACTTTTTCAGATAACAAAATAAGTGAATGTTACTAGTATAACTAGTTACATCTAACATGCCCCTATGTTTTACTGCTGTTGTTACTGCACTCCTGTAACTCTGGGGTGTTCATATCCCCTTAATAATGGAGTCTCTGGGTCCCTCATTGGCTATACAGCTAAAACCCATTCATTAGGATTGGGATTCACTTGAATTATACAAAGCTGCTCATATTGAAGTATAGAAACCGATTAATTTCCATATTATTTCCCATTTCTTCTCCTTTCTTTAAATTTTATTTCATATTAGCTATCGTTCTCTGTAGGTGAGCTGCATTGTTCCATGTATAGTAAGTATTTGTACATCTGGGATACAATATTTTCTTTTGGGCACTATCTATCTGTAATAATCAGCGAAAATCAGAAGTTGTAACTGATCATATTAGACCCAATGAGGTACAATGAAGTTTCAGCAGGGCTAGGAAAATGAATTAAAACATAACTTTTAATAATTAGCTGAAAGGTTATTAGCCAATGTGTACAAAAGGACAAACAAACAATAATTTCACAAAGTGCAAGTGCTCATGTTCAACAGTGCTAAAGTTAAAAAATTGGTTTGGTCTCACCAACACAGTTTCTCACTCCTTCTCTCTGTTATAGATTCACCATTGAAGGAAAGAGTGGCAATTGTCTCTCTGAGTAATGTGGGATAGAAAAGAAGGGGGAAGGGGGTAGTCCAATCCCTCTAACACTCCTTGTCATGCCCTGCATTACTCCTGCCCTGACAAGGGCAGTACCCAAGTGTAAACCTATTCACCAGTTACCGATATTAAAGGTGTAGCCTCCGAACGCATTTCTCCCTCTGTTTACAGGGTTCATCAGGGGTGGAAATATATCTGGTATAGGCACCTGCAGTGGCAAGTAATACCCAACTGGCTGACTAGTTGTGTCACTGCCCCTGTCTGGGGAAAAATGGTTTCCCATTGCCCCTGTGAACCCTGTAAACAGAGGGAGAAATGCGTTGGGAGGCTACACCTTTAATATGGATAACTAGTGAATAGGTTTATACTTTTCAGGGCAGGAGTAATGCAGGCGCATGACAAGGAGTGTTAGAGGGATTAGAATAACCCATTCCCCCTTCCTTTCTATTCTTCATTAAGGTACTGCCACACTAAACGCTCCCGCTAACGATCTCGTTAGCGGCGCATACTAATGAGATCGCTAGCGGGATCGTTTTAATATCGCTAAATGTGTGCCACATTTAGCGATATTGCTAACGACGCTATCGCCGTTAGCGATCTTCTTAGCGATTTAGCGGTACAAAAGTACCGCTAAATCGCTAAGAAAAGGTGCCACACAGCGATAGATACTTACCCAGCGGGAGCGCCAGCGACGAGAATAGGGTCCGGATCGTTTCCGGCGACGAGCGAGATCCCAGCAGGAAGCTCGTCGCCGGAAGCTGCCACACACAGCAACATCGTTTTTTAGCGATCCCGTTAGCGATATTGTTTAGTGTGGCAGTACCTTTTCTCAGAGAGACATCAATTGCCCCTCCTTTCTTCAATGGTGAATCTATAATGGAGAGAAGGAGTGAGAAACTGTGTTGGTGAGACCAAACCAATTTTTTTTAACTTGATCACAGTTGAACATGAGCACTTTATGAAATTATTGTTTGTCCTGTGTACACATTGGCTGATAACCTTTTAGGTAATTATTAAAAGTTATGTTTTAATTCATTTTGCTATCCCTGCTGAAATTTCATTGCACTGGCATTACTCTTTTCAGAATGCTGTTTTCACCATATCTTTCAGATACATATGGCAATGGCACAAGCATTTCTGAAATACATTATTTAGGAGCATTATACTGAATAAAAAGTGCAGTAACAAGGGTAAATGGGGCAGTAGCAGGGCAAGAATTGGGGCAAGCACAAAAATTTGTGTACACTGGAAATAAGCAGGGATCGTGCCAGACATGCGAGAATTCCAATATATCTCTGTAGAAAAGTAAGGTCATTAGGAAGTCACCATGATGGTCTGGGCCAGATGGAAAAGACCAGAAAAGTGAATACCTCGAATCAGAGAATGCAACATGAGCCACTGGATTTCACACTACTGCATACACTTATATCTGCAGCACCTTTATATGGACACTTGTGGTAATATTGGTCTTGGTGTTTGTATAGTTCTTTTTATACAGCAGTGACGTCTGCTGTAATGCCCACTGTACCCACTAAAATTCGGGAGTGTCTCTAAATTTGGAAATGTGTTACCTTGTTTTGGGCTAATCCAAGTATTTCCCCCTCATTCTCTTATCATAGACCCTAACTATGCCTCTGATGACCTCCCTACCGCTGACAATTGCATGGGCACTGTGACTCCACCATTGCTTGCACTACAGACTATGTCTTAGTTAGGTTATATTCACACTTGCATTTGGACATTCTGTTTGTTCTGGAATTGATATCCAAAATAGATCCGTTGCATATCTGATGCAGATAAAAGCAGATGAAACCTATTGATTATTACGGGGTCCGTCTTGGTTCTGGTATGCTTCCATTTTTAGAACGGTATGAGAAGTGTTTCATGCAGAACTTTTTTCCCACTTTCAAAACTGGCACATAATGGTACCCAGGCACACCCTATAATAATCAATGGCACCTTTATGCTTTAGTTATGTAAAAAATCCATTTTGGACTTTAATTCCATTTGCCTGTCCCTGAAGACAGGACCGGTGATTGGAATGTTTGAATGTAAGTGTGACCGTAGCCCTAGATTTCAGCCCACAAGCACATAGGTACCAGATTTCACTGACATTACTGAACCATCCGTTTCAAAGGGCTTCATGGTGGTTCTGTAGCCCGAACTGCAGTAGCTAAGTTTATGTAAAAGGCAAGAAACCAAAAAGTTTTCGAAAACTAGTCAATAATTATCTAATGGGACTGTAATGGCCCAACAAGCAGAACATCTGTTTGCTATCTGAAGATGCTATGGTCTCACTTACATTAGGGATTACACCAATCATCATCTTCACATGGAGGACTCATAGCTGAAGATCATCATCAGAGACACATAAACCAGGCTCAACACTCAGCTCAATTGTCCTACTAACACCTGTGTAAAAGAAAATAATAGAACTGTGGCTGAACAGATGTGAATGCAAAATTTTCAAGTCTCAGAGCAAATAAGACGGATATAGTTCATCCAGATACAATCAGAAATGCAATTTATATTCTAACACATCTATTCTCATAATGCATTATGTAGTCATATGATGGAAATCATGTTTGTGTAATGTGTTTGGACAACAATTCACTAGCCTGATGGTATCAATTAAGCAAGTTTATAGACTAAGAAAAGGGGTCCCAGCTCCTGAAACCCTTATGTTTATTGTCATTCCCTCAGATGTCATAGAAAATAATCCCCATAACTATAATCTGCCTTAGACTTTCACTTCCACTATCCAAAATGATGAAAACCCATTTATTTTGAGACAAAGAGTATTTATAGATGAAGTATTTTATTGGTTACAAATACACATATCAATATCTGCTACTGCACTTGGAGTCATCCCTCCTCCTATTAAGGGTTTTATACACAAAGCCAGAATACTCGGAGCACATTGTGTCATTAATACTAATGCATTTTGTCTATTTATTGTATTTAGTAAAGAAAAGAAAAATAAATTAAAGAAAATTGAATTCTACTTGAATTTTACAAAAATATGTTTTTGCCAAAATGCTGTTTTTTTTGTAACTCTCTTCAACACAGCCGCCATTTTTCTAAGCTGTAATGGCGTTGGAATCTTCAGCCCTCTCACACTGGGCTGAACATCCAGGAGGGTTCTGCGCAAGCATGTGAAAGGTCACGTCATGATGCTGTTGACCTCCTGTGTTCTTGCGCAGAACCCTCCTTGACGTCATGATCCATGGAAGTCCGGCACAGTACTAGAAGAAGTGACCAGCATGGGATCAGAAGATGCGTCGGGGATCGAAAGAGTCACTGTGAATAGCAGAGGAGCCAGAGAGATGAGTATAGGGTGCATATAATGATTTATTTTTTACATCTTACATTTATTATGAACCGGAGTATGGAGAGACCCCAGATCATGATAAGGGACATTAAATTTGTGAAAAATAACTTGTTCAAGAATATTAAGATTTGAGAGTCGTCGGTGGTTGATACTTTTTAATTACTAACTGAACAGATAGTAACAAGCTTTAGAGACTACCCAGGTCTCTTCATCAGTCATAAAATAACACAAAATCTGAAGTCACATATTAATGCACAACAGGACACTGGAATAATACAATAGATAAGACAAGTGACGTGAAGCAGAGAAACAGACGGAGAAACAGTTGTGGCCCTAAATATTGGAACAGTTCATAGATAAGGAGTGTGAAAGTTTTATTGTCCTGTGATTGAGGTCTGGTCCATGGTTGTGATGCCCCCAAATTATCTGAGGAACACATTCCTTAGCTGAAGTAAAAAGACATAAATACATGCAACACATTCATTCCTGCACTGTGTGTGTGTCAAAGGTTGTCATAAGTTTGCACTCCCAAATTTTTCTGTCTTTCTGGGATTTTAAGTAAATTTTGGATACCAGTAATTTCATATCCATGATACATTGATCAGGGATATAAAAATGTTTTGCCACAGGTAGATCCATTATTTTTTCTTTTATTGTATGGCGATGAGAATTCATCCTTGTTCTCAGTTTTTGCCCGGTCTCCCCCACATACAGACCCCCAGTTGGACATTTGGTACAAGTAATTAAGTACACTACATTAGATGTGATGCCGCTGAAAGTACCTGGGATCATGCAGTCCTCATGTGAGTTGGGGATCTTTATCTTGTTTGTGGTCATTATAAATGGACAGGTTTTATATTTTTTCTGGTTGCAGGGAAAGGTTCCTGTAGCTGTTGGGGAGGACAGGGAGCTTCTGACAATGATGCTTCTTAGATTACGGGGACTGCCTAAAACACAGTAGTGGGGGGTCTGGAAAAATGGATTGTAATCGGGCATCTTTTTGTAGTAAAGGTTGTAGTTTCCATGCAGCTCCCCTTAGCACCTCCAGATCTGGATTGTAGGTGACCACTAGAGGCACCTGGTTATTTTCTTGTTTAGTTTTGTAATGTGAGAGATGATTCCTTGATATTCTGGTGCCAATCTGCTTTTCAAAGTACAAAGATATAAGTTCTTGAAGAATCAAATTTTCAGGAAAAACATATGCAAACAGGCGAAATCATATTCCTGATGCACTTATTTCTAGTATTTAGCTTTTTTTATGTTAGGCATCAAAGATATTAGTCATGGAGTCAAAAGCGTCCAAAGGGTTCTAAATCTGTGTACATGTATCTAAAGTATTATTAAAGGAGGAAGTCAACTTCTCCATTGATCAGAATTCCTTTAATTTTCCATAGAGAACTGAACATGACAGATATAGTCTTTTTTCAAGACCTTATAATAAGAGATTTTGCCACAGTGCTGATAAGAGCAGCCTGGTGAACTTTTTCCACAACTCTTTTTGAGGGGACATTTAGTAGATAATATAGAAACCCAAGGAAATGATTGGTGGGAAAAAAAAGTTTTCAGCAAGCTCTTTAATCGTGCCACAGAAGAAAAGAAATGAGATTGCATTCCCAGAAAATATAAATTAAGGTACCAGTGTGTGATCGGCATCTCCAGAAATTGGGTGGAATAGATGGATAGCGGGAATGTAGAAGAGTCGGGGTATGGGACTAATGCAATGCCATAATAGACAATTGGGATGTACTAGTGCAATTCATAAGGAAATTTTTTTTTTTTTTTATGGATGGCGAGAAACGACGAGAAACTGTACAGAGTTATCTACTATATTGTTGTCACTATTTTCCCTTTCCAAATAATTGAGTGCAATCAATGCATTTTGTTCCTGGAACAATAAGTTGTTAAATTCATTGCCATTTATAGAAGCATTATGGACATCATAGGTATCCTACTATCATTAGAAAAAAATCCACACATTTTAACCATAAAAGCATTGGGACATTATTAAAACAAACATAGCAAGTACAGTGATGATCTAAAACAATTCATTATATTTGCCACTGAATATTTGTTAAAACAACTTTTTTTCATTTAATGATGAGTTTTTTGTTCAGATAGAGGGGGCGCCCATGGGATCACTTTGCTCCACGCCCCTTTCAGTTCTTTTTGTGGCATGGTGGGAAGAATTTTTTGTTTGTTCTGATCACCATCCCTTTTTGTCTGACGTAGCTGGGTATGGCTGCTACATTGACGATATACTCATTATATGTGGCACGTGGCATGGTGGCCATACCAAACTTCATCAGATATCTAAAAAGTAACAATTTAAATCATAAATTTACATCACTCTTCAAATAAAAAGATTTTTTATGATATCCAATTGGCAATATGTCTTTAAATACTGTTCACACAATAATATACCGCAAGCCTATTAGTGGCAATACAACTTTGCTAGCCAACAGTTGTCATCCTGAACACACATTTAAGACCATTCCATATAATGAATTCATACATGCACAATGTATATGGTCAAACAAACTTTCACTATAGAAATTAATAAAGTAAAAAACAGATTACAATGACAAGGATAAAATTAAATCATTCTAAAAAGCCAAAAATATAACTCAAACTAAACTTTTGGTTTTCAATCATTTTTATTGTGGTTTTTAACGCTGTATTTACATGGGTAAGGAGAGAGGAAAGGAAAAATTTGGAATGGGGTTAAGAAAATATTTATTAGGGGAGGAACAAGGTAAAAAGAGGAAAGTGAAAGGAACAAAGGAGGAACTCAGATTTATACAATGAGATATAAACATAAGATTATCATCTGTTATATAAGTGTAATAGCTTCAGGAAATATGTAACATACTTTCACAGTAATGCAATAAAAAATATACATAGATCATAATTGTCCAAGCCAATGACTAACATAAAAGGTTTCCAAGTATTGAATTCCAAAATCAATTTGGAACTAAACTTTTGGATACAAATTGTAAATCAAATAAAAATGAATTAAAAAAAGACACTTTGTCATCGTGTAGCACAATATATAGTCATCAATAAAAATAAAAAAAAATACTTGATCAAGGCTGCAGGATGGTAGCTAAACGAGGCATGTCATTAGGAAACCTATTGCCTAGTCTTTACAAGGATCATAAAAACAACAGAAAAACATGGTTATTGCAGGGTATACCAATATGTAACAAAGAAAAAGCCTATTAATATCCCTAATAAAAAACAAAACAACATAAATACTTTTATAAATTGTGACACGGATCATATAGTATGCTGCATGGAATGTGTTGATATTTATCTGGGCTACATTGGATGCACTGCAAGAAAGTTTAAAAAGCGCATTTCAGAACACATATATAATGTCACAAAAGGCAATTCACTTGTGGCAAAATATTTTGTTGAAACACATAAAAGTAGCATTAAGGTTTTTAAATGTTACGGCATAGAAAAGGTTCCCTGTCCCGAAATGGGAATGGGAGGAAATTGGCAGAAAAAACTATTAACACATGAGATTTACTGGATTCTATTGATGAATACAAGGTTGTCAATAAGATTAAATGATAGAGATGATACGATGTTCTATCCATAGTATTATTATAATTTAAACTTTTTTATAAGAACACATACAAATATTATTATGAGAATCTTACATGATTGGTCCATAATGTTTTTAAATAGGTTGTGTGATAAGGATAGGATATCGTTAAGATTAAGGGAAAAGCCTCAAAAGTTTAATATGGAACCATATACATAACTTTTTAAACAGGTGCATATGTAGTACCCCAAAGCAGAGTACAACAGAATGGTTACTGTTATCTGTTAGCACAAATGTCTTTATATCACTCTTTATTGCATTGTGTATGTTAATGCACGTATTGTACCAGGATACAGCTATACTATGACTGATAGGTAACAAAGACTCAAGTTTGCACTAATATGCTCAGGATACTATTGGGTTAATGACATATTAGACTGTTACAGCGAGATGGTGTTGACCAGGAAACTTCTAGAAGCAAACTGCATATGAAAACCAGATCAGCTCATTACATGTAGACCTGCTCCCTTAAGAGGGAGTAGACAGAGTGTATGTAAAATCTTCCTGTGAGGGTATGTGTCCACGGTCTGGAATAGCAGCGTTGGCAGGAATGCACTTGCTCTGTGTTCAAAACGCTGTGTTACAGATTACAAGAACAGTGGATAGGATTTATAGAAATCCCATGCCCACTTTGCTTCTTTTGACGCTGTGTAAACTCACCTGCGGCACAGGTTTATGAGCCGCAGTATGTCAATTTATGTAGCGGAGACGTAAATTGGATATACACTTTCATAAGATGCGATAAATCCACAAATCTTCATAAACACATGCATTTTAAAGTGCATTTACACACCGCACTATGCATGTGTACTCATTTAAATAATTAGTTGTGAGTCTTGTGACAGAGCAGGACGTAGATTAGACAGGCAGTTGAAGAAAGCAGAAAGAGAGATCAGTTGAATGTAATGCCCTCCCCTCCTTGAACCTTTTATTAATAAATAAATTTTTGTTAACCAGCCAGGGTAAAGCAGACTACTGGGGGCTGGTATTTTAGGCTGGTAAGAATGCAATATACATGAATCTTACCAGCCTGATAATACGAGGCTGCAGATGTCTGCTTACCTTGGATGGTTAGCAAAAATAGTGAGATCCCACTAAAAAATGACATGGGGCTCCCCTATTTTTGTGAAACAGCCAAGAATAAAGCAGAAAGCTGCAGCCTGGTATTATCAGGCTGGCGAGGCCCATGGATAATGGCCCTCCCCAGCCTAAAAATAACAGCCTGCAGCCGCCCCACAATTAGCACATCCATAAGATGTGTCAATTATGGCACTTTACCTGTCTCTTCTCACTTGCCCTAGTGTAGTGGTAACGCTGGCAAGTGGGGTGATATTTGTGGGGTTGATGTCAGCTGTTTTATGTTCACCAAAATCAAGCCCAGGTTAGTGATAGAGAAGCGTCTAACTCCATAATCATATTGTAAAAACCAAACACCCAGAATAAAGCCTTTTAATTGAAATAAAGACAGATACTCTTTTATTGAAATTAAAATTAAAAAAATATATACTTACCTCATGCCTAATCCGCTGAAGCCAATGTCCCCTGTAAAAGAATAAAAATAATAAACCATCATATTCCTCACCTGTCCTTTCAAACTTGACAGTTGAGCAAGATTATTATGTATACCTGATGAAGTAGCTGTTCCAGCTCTGGAACACGTTGTGATTGTACATATTGACAATCAACTTTGTAACCTATCGATGGTGCAAGTGTGTCCGTACAACACCCAGTATCGTATGACATGTATCATCCTCTGGGAGGTACACAGTATAACCCACTGGTGTCCGACAGCAGTGCCAAGGAGGGAACCATATTAAAAACCATTGAATGTATGAAGAGTTTAGTGGCCTATTATCTGAGACTTGCAATCATTGCAAATCTTAATATTCATTTTTACAGCAATATTACTGTATAGACATTGTTACAAGTGTAGCACTGTTATTGGATTATTTTATATGTAAAGTGTTACGGACTGTCTCAGCTACGGTCTAAAAAAATTTGACATTTTTAGTAAATGAATTATTCACTGGTGTAAAAACGGCAAAAGTAACAACATTTTTGCACAATTTTTAGCCTTCTTCTTAAAATTAAAAATTTACATAATCAGGCTAAGAATAATAATAATTTTTATTTCTATAGCGACAACATATTCCACAGACATGCTTATCCCCTTTGAGACGAAGCCTGTTTTCACCTTAATGACCAGGCAATTTTTACAATTCTGACCACAGTCACTTTATGAGGTAATAAC
>VIAB01006572.1:0-10934 GCA_009801035.1 Oophaga pumilio
CCCTGGTGTGCAGGCCAAACCTGCACTGGGATCATGACATCATCATTCTCATTTGCACAAAGACTAGAAGTAATGGGATGAAACTGAAAGGGAGACGATACAGATTAGATATTAGAAAAAACTTTTTGACAGTGATGGTGATCAATGAGTGGAACAGGCTGCCACGAGAGGTGGTGAGCTTCATTCAATGTAAGTCTTCAAACAGAGGCTGGACAGACATCTGTCTGAGATGGTTTAGTGAATCCTTCATTGAGCAGGGGGTTGGCCACAATGACTCTGGAGGTTCCTTCCAACTCTAACATTCTATGATTATATCCTGGGCCTCATTCTGAAAATAACTCCCTAATGCTGGGCCCATCAGGGTAATATGTCACTTACCTTGAGCCCTATTCTGGTAATATGTCCCTTATACTGGTAATATATCCCTTATCCTGGGCCCCATGCTGGTACATGTCCCCTGTTAAGCCGCTGTTCTTTAATGCATAGAAAAAAATAAACAAGTAAACTAACCCTCCCTCCGCTACCTCGCTGTGCGTCGTCCTCTTCTGAAGCCGGCAGCTGACTTCAGCATGCAAGTGACGGGAGAAAATTATGTCACTGACATGCGACCCCAGTCACATGCACACCGACGCCAGCTGCTGGGCTATGATTGGCCTGTAGCGAATATTGCTGCGCACGGACCCATGGGGTCTGTGCACCACAATACACTTCAACGGGATGTGTGTCCTCAGACGCGCATCCAGTTGAAGTTTCTCTTGGCACGGGCCAGGTCACAGACATGAACGCTGGTCGTCCTCTTCGACTTATTCCTTCTATTCTTCCGACCATGATGTCCTTCTCGAGTGATTTCTCTCTTTGTATGACGTGGCCAAAGTAGGCAAGTCGTAGCTTGGTGATCCTTGCTTCGGGTGACATGTCCGGCTTGATTTGTTCTAAAATTGATATAGAATGCGAGGTCAGAAAAGCTCTTGTAGGTATCCATATAATGTATGGAGTGAATGGTGGCTAAGGGGCAATAGCTTTGAGTAAATAACCTTAGACTGACTGAATCATCACCTTACAATTTTTTCCTTCTCAACTTTACCCATCAAAAACAATACAGTGCCTTGTGGGTACAGCCAACTTCTTTATGAACGCGATAGCTTGTGTTATTCCTCAGTCTTAGCTCTTATTTTGCTCTTATTTTATCTTTTCTAAATATCTTATGTAGATCTCAAAGTAGGCAGTAAGATGTCTATTAGGTAAACCTCGGCGGTCATGGTGTTTAGCAAACACATTGGGGCAGAATGATCAAAACTGTCTACAAGAGAACCTAACTTTGTTGTTCATAGTTATTTTGTTGCAGGCAACAAAATCAGATTTTCTCTTGGGCAGTATTGATAAATCAGAGCTTAAAAGGAGAATTGTTTATATACAGAACATTACGGTGTAATTGTAGGTATGTGTCTACAATGATAAAATCTGCCCCTAGGCACATGGTTAGGGCAGGATCTGTTACTGTAGAATTCATTCCTATGGTTATACTTTTCCTTAATTATTATTATTTGCTTGTTGGACTCTACAAGCCATTTGTAGGAATTGTGGACACTTCCTTTTTGCTAGAAGCGTTCCCCTAGTACATAGGCGAGCGCTGTACTGAGCTTTCTCCAGCAACACTGCAAACAGTAGGGTGATGGTTGATCGTGTGCGCCTCCGTCCCGTTCAATATGGGGGCTCTACAGAGCTCAGCTGTCAGAATTCAGCGGTGGTCCCAGCAGTCAGAGTCCCAGTGATCAGCAAGTCCTGTGGATAAGAAATAACTGATGATTTCGGGAAAAATCCTTTAAAGAGGTCAGGCCTTGGGCTACAAGTCTGCAGTCACCCAATGTGACTGCAGACTTGTGAATCCTCGTACTGCACACTGTGCATTTAATGTATATAGTTTCTCATGGCTGGGTGTCCGTACTGCCCCGTCCTGCTGTGCACCATCTATATTGTGGCTTGGTGACCCTAGGTGAGGTTTCAATATTAGAGAATAGGACCATCCCGATTGGGGTACACCTCATCATTGTGGGATGGCTGTTAAGCTTTTTTTCTTTAATCAAAAACAGTGTTTACTAAGTACCTAATTTTAATTATATGCTCTTTTTTTTACTTCCTTACAGCAGGGTATATGCTCACTTTGGTTCTATCTTAAGTTCTGTAGATAGGTACAAGTCTGCAGTCACTCAATATGACTGAAGACTTGTGAATGCTCACATCGCGTACACTGCGCCCTGTGAGGATTCTCCAGTCATGTGACAGCAAGTATGTGATTGGCATACTACTGGCCTCATTCCGACTAGACTTGTACGGTTTTGCTCAATTCACTTGCAATGAGTGAAGTTGCCAACATCTAGTTGGCACATGACTGCACGTAAGCAAATCGTATACTTGTGGTCACGCGCCTGCCAGTCCTGATGCCAGAGAATCCTAACAGTATGCAGTGTGCACACTGTGAGGATTCACAAGTCAGCAGTCAAATAGAGCGACTGCAGACTTGTACCCCAAGGCCGGACAACCCCTCTAACTGATGATTATCTAACACCAGCACTTATATGGTGTTCAGATTATTTGTATATTTATATGTCGGTATTAGTGATGAGCAGATCATTTGGGATTCTAATTCTCCGGCTTCGTAGAATTTTCCCCAAGACGATTAAATGTTCCTTATTAAACTCTGGAGTCTCTTTAGATCTAGAAGCATAATAAATATAAAAAGCAAAAAACCCTCACACTCACCTTACCCCTCACCTCTCCGGCCATTCTGCCGCCCGCTGCCAACTGTCTGGTCTTCTTCTTCCTGCCATTGAGCGCCACATCTCCATCACCTTTACTATAGGCCAGGACTTCCGGTCCAGTCACTGTGAGTTATAAGGTCATGGCACATATCGTGACGTCAGGATGCTGTGACATAATGACACACAGTGAACCCAAGACCTGAGGTCCGGGCCTAAAGTGAAGATAGCTGGAGATGTGGCAATGGCGGAAAGAAGAAGACCAGACGACAGCCAGTAAGCAGCAGGCAACCGGAGAGGATAGCAGTAAGTTGAGTATTTTTTTTTTACCGTTTGCTGTCTTTAAATGTTTAATTAGAAAGGCAGCATTTTATCTATATTTTTTTTTTTTTTTTTGGCTAATTGAATGGCAAGTTTTTGAATTCTGCTTGTACCATGAATTTCAGAAAATTCGACTCAAACTTGATCCCTTGTTCATTTCTATTTGGTACATAATCTGTCTTCTGTATCCAGCCCTAGACAAATAACGCCATGATAGGACCTGTCAGTGGCAGCAGCTCGCCTGCTTGTTGATGGTTTCCTTGTATTACTTTTCTAATTTAAAGCTAAGGCCGGGATCACACATGCGACGAAAACGGACGTTGCTCGCATGTGAAATCCCAGCTCTGGCGCTGGCACTCGGGAGTGGAGTGTGCGGCTGCATGTATTTCTATGCAGCCGCTCGCTCCACTCCCAAGTGCCGGCACCAGAGCTGGGATTTCACATGCGAGCAACGGCCGTTTTCGTCGCATGTGTGATCCCGGCCTAAGAGCAATAATCAGATTATAAGACACTGACTCTTATATTAGTTATGTAATGCGAAAGGAAAAGGAGGAGATTCTAAAGACATTCTTGGCCTCTAGTCTGAAAGAGTATTGATAAAACAATGCAAACATTACAAAGCCTTGTCTAAATTATGACTGAGCGCCGTGTAGTGTGCACTGACCCCGGCCATGATGATGCACTGTTCATACAACTAAACAGCCATGACCTTTTCATTTCCCTTTCTATTTATACATTAATGGATCTGATCCGAGCATTTTGCACAGGTCACGTTGTAGCACCCATGCAGACCTGCGCGTCTGATTAGGGACGGATTCACACATGGCATAAACGTAAGCAACAAACAAGCCTGCTGTAAAGATTTTGCTGAGGATTTGCTTCTGCAGATTTCACAGTTGCATTGCAAATCCAGATCTAAATCAGCACGTAAGACAATGTTCATATGCAGCGTTTTGTTTTGTTTTTGTTGAGTTTTTTCTTATGCAAAGAAGAAGCTGCGTTTTACAGTACCAGCAAATGCTCTGAGAAAAATCTCATGCAAACCTTTTTTTTTTCTGACCAAACTGGAAAACTGCAGCATTTCAGTTCTTGCAGCATTTTTGCACCATTTTTTCACCCATAGAAAGCAATGAAAAATTGCAAAAACGCTGCAAACAGGTTTTTCTGCATTTTTGGCGTTTTTAGTGAATAAAGCTAGCTATATTAAACATGTACTGTACACAAATAACACTTGATCTGCACAAAAATAGCAGAACTAAAGAAAAAATTATGCAAAAACGCAGCAAAAACTGAATTTTTACTGCCAAGAGAGCAAATTTTGCCTGCAGAAAAAAATGCTAAAAAAATGCTGCCTTAAGCCATGTTCACATGTTGCATTTTTGCGGCATCTTTTTATGCAAGCGTTTTTGAAATCTGCAGCATGTCAATTCTTTCAGCGTTTCTGCAGCAGTTTTTCACTCATAGAAAGTAAGAAAGAAAGGGCAAAAACGCAATTAGGGGTCTGTGCAGACATTTCAGTTTTGCCAAGCTTTTGTTGTTTTTTTTTCTGCACAGATTAAGATTCAGCAAAGTGAATGAGATTCCTGAAGTCTGATGCACGCGTTGCTTATTTTTGTCCCCTGCAGATTTACAGCACGTCAATTCTTTCAGCATTTTTGCTGCAGATTTCACCTATACTAGCGAGTGGGTATTTTGAATGCAGCGTTTTTACTGCTAAGAGAGCAAGTTTTGGCTGCTGAAAAAAATGCTGCAAAACCACAAAGTGTGAACATGGCCTAAGACGGATTTCAAGTGTAGGGGAGAAATGTTACAAGATCAGACTACACAGGGATTTATTTGTAGTCTGTTACCCTACACAATGTCACTCTGTCCAATCAGTCCTGTCTGTATAGTGACCCACCCATCTAACAAGAGGAATGGAACCACCCAGTTGTCAATTTATTCCTAGTTTCCTAGAAGGAATAATAGGAATTTCACAACACAGAATTCTAAGAAAAGTTGTTCCAAAATTGCTATTTTATGGGGAATACAAATCTTTATGAAAGCACACATCAGGTGAGCTGACGGATCCACGCTCATTCAGGTATACGCCATTTGCCTTGTCCATAGAAACCCCTGACTTATTTGATCACTTAATACATTAAATTGTATAAAAACAATAAATGTTGTATGGGCATCAACAACAATTATAGACTTTACATCAGTTAAGCATTTGACAGATTCCAATTGTGCATCAATCAACATTAACCTTAATTATGTTACTGTCATTACGTAAAGTAAGAGGCATGAAGTCAGACGTGAAAAACTGGCTCCATAATAGAAGCCTGACAAATGCAATAACTGAACAGAATCTGTCTATTGTCACCACATTGTCCCAGATCCAGCCGCGAGCATGAAGCACAAGAGTCGGCTTACCACCATCTGAATGCACTTCACACTGATTTACTACAGTCTCACCTCAGGATCTATGTACTATGGATACCACAGAGTGCACTGACCTGACAGATAATCTCTGTGCTAATACAACTATATATATATATACACAGCCTCAGATTGGAACACCTTGGGCCCACCAGAGAAAATCATTCTTGGGGCCCATTATGTAGTTAAATAGAAATAAATACAAGACCACCAATTGTGTGGTAAAACACGCTAATATCAGGGTATAATATAAGGTAGTGTAAATCTTAATTATGTAGCAGGAGTTGGGGTAGCCTCCCTGATAGAATGTAAAGCAGCCCCCTTATATAGTATAATGCAACCCCCACATAGAGTATAATGCAGCCATCTCATAGACTATAATGCAGCCATCTCATAGAATATAGCCCCCTCATAAAATATAATGTAGCCCTCCATAGAATATAATGCTACCCCCCTCATAGGGTATAATGCTGACCCGATCATAGCGTATAATGCACCCCCTCATAGGGTATAATGCAGCCCCCCTCATAGGGTATAATGCTATATATAAATAGATATAGAGATAGATAGATAGATAGATAGATAGATAGATAGATAGATAGATAGATAGATAGATAGACAGACAGAAGATAGATAATGGATAAATAGATAGATATAGAGATAGATATAGAGATAGATAGATAGAGATATAGATAGATAATAGATAGATGATAGATCGATAGATAGATAATAGATATGGGATAGATAATAGATAGCTAGATATAGAGATAGATAGATATAGAGATAGATAGATAGAGATAGATAGATCGAAAGATAGATAGGTGATATAGATCGATAGATAGAGGAGATAGATACAGATAGATATAGAGATATAAAAAAACAAACCACAATACTCACCTCTCCTCCTCGCTCCCATCCCACGCTGATTCTGGCGGCGGTTCTGCTTCAGTGCCAGGAGCTGCCGTCTGCCAGACACACAGCAGGTGCGCGATGAAGTGACGTCATCGCGCATCGGCTGTGAGTCAGAAGCAGAGAGGACTGATGGGAGAGAGCGTCATCTGACGCTCTCTCTTCCATTATAATTGAGAGCGGCGCCGGCCCTAACTTACTGCCACATAGCGGTTGCCTGAACTGGGGGCCCCTGGGGGAGAGGGGGGCCCCTGGGGGGCCCTTGTCCCCCGGCCCTGATAGTGGGAAATGTTAGCCGCTAAAGTGAAATGATATTCACCCCTTTCCACTCCCATGTGGGCGTGGGAAGCAGTGAATATTCATTTCTCTTTAGCAGCGGGGATAGGGGCTCCTGCCTCCTGTCACCCGCTGCTGCTCCTCTGGCACAGGGCCCCCATGGCAGCTGCATAGTGTGCCACTATTAGCGACATGCCATTGGCTGGGTGCCCCTGGAGCAGCGGGGGCCCTAGGCAACTGGCCCCTGTATGCCAGCAGATGCCAGGGCCCACCGGATGCAAGGGCCCACCGGAGAATCCTCCAGTTCTCCGGTGGGCCAGTCCGACCCTGTATATACAGTGAGGAATATAAGTATATGATACTCTGCCGATTTTGCAAATTTTCCCACCGCAAAGAATGGAGAGGTCTGTAATTCTTATCGTACGTATACTTCACCTGTGAGAGAAAGAATGTAAAAATAAAAAATAGAAAATCACATTGTACGAATTTTACATGATTAATTTTCATTTTTTTGCATGACATAATTATTTGCTCATCTACCAACCAGCAAGAATTCTGGCTCTCACAGACCTGTTAGCTTTTCTTTAAGAAGCCTCCTACTCTGCACTCATTACCTGCAGTAATGGCACCTGTTTGAACTTGTTACCTGTATAAAAGACACCTGTCCACACACTCAATCACTCAATCAATCACACTCCAACCTCTCCACCATGGCCAAGACCAAAGAGGATGATTCTGAGAAAGGTCAGGAATCAGCCCAGAACTACCTGTTCAATGACCTGTAGAGAGCTGGGCAGTGTATCAAATATTTATTTTCCCCACTGTATACAATATGTTATTATATATATATATATATACATATGATCTTCATAGATAAGAACTTAACTACATTAAGCTTAAGTAATTCTTTGTAAGCCCCGAAATATGACTTGATATTCCTTGGCATTTTATGGCTAATTTAGATGTCTGTTTATTGGTGGGGGTCCAGGTCTTGAGACCCTGACAATCACAAAAAAGACAGTTGAAAAGTGCTTAGGTCAGGAGATAGGAGCGCATATGGATAGTCACAGGCTCTGTGTGCATGCTCACACAGGAGATGTGCATTCCTGTCTTCTGAGCTATGCCCTCCTACCTCTCCAGCTACACATGCTTGTCTCCTGACCTGTGAGCTCCTGTCTTCTGAGCTGTGTGTTCCTATCTCCTGAGCTGTGAGCTCCTGTCTTCTGAGCTGTGTGTTCCTATCTCCTGAGCTGTGAGCTCCTGTCTTCTGAGCTGTGTGTTCCTATCTCCTGAGCTGTGAGCTCCTGTCTTCTGAGCTGTGTGTTCCTATCTCCTGAGCTGTGAGCTCCTGTCTTCTGAGCTGTGTGTTCCTATCTCCTGAGCTGTGCGCTCCTGTCCTCTGAGCTGTGTGCTGCTATGTCCTGAGCTATGCACTTTTATTTCCTGAGCTGTGTGCTCCTGTCTCCTGACCTGTGTGCTCCTGTCTTCTGAGCTGTGTGCTGCTATGTCCTGAGCTGTGCACTTTTATTTCCTGAGCTGTGCAATCCTGTCTCCTGACCTGTGAGCTCCTGTCTTCTGAGCTGTGTGTTCCTATCTCCTGAGCTGTGAGCTCCTGTCTCCTAAGCTGTGTGCTCCTGTCTCCTGAGTCCTAAGCTGTGTGCTGCTATGTCCTGAGCTGTGCACTTTTATTTCCTGAGCTGTGCGCTCCTGTCTCCTAAGCTGTGTGCTCCTATGTCCTGAGCTGTGCGCTCCTGACTCCTAAGCTGTGTGCTCCTATGTCCTGAGCTGTGCACTCCTGTCTCCTGAGCTATGCGCTCCTGTCTGCTGAGCTTTACGCTCCTATGTCCTGAGCTGTGCGCTCCTGTCTCCTAAGCTGTGTGCTGCTATGTCCTGAGCTGTGCACTTTTATTTCCTGAGCTGTGCACTCCTGTCTGCTAAACTGTGTGCTCCTATGTCCTGAGCTGTGCGCTCCTGTCTCCTAAGCTGTGTGCTCCTATGTCCTGAGCTGTGTACTCCTGTCTCCTGAGCTATGCGCTCCTGTCTGCTGAGCTTTACGCTCCTATGTCCTGAGCTGTAATCTCCTGTCTCCTGAGCTGTGCGCTCCTGTCTGCTGAGCTGTGCGCTCCTATGTCCTGAGCCATGCACTCCTGTCTCCTGAGCTATGTGCTCCTGTCTGCTGAGCTTTACGCTCCTATGTCCTGAGCTGTAATCTCCTGAGCTGTGCGCTCCTGTCTCCTGAGCTATGCGCTCCTATGTCCTGATCCATGCACTCCTGTCTCCTGAGCTGTGCACTCCTGTCTCCTGAGCTATGCGCTCCTATGTCCTGATCCATGCACTCCTGTCTCCTGAGCTGTGTGCTTCTATCTCCTGAGCTGTGGACTCCTGTTTCCTGAGCTGAGAGCTCTTGTCTACTGAGGTGTGCGCTCCTATGTCTTTAGCTGTACGTTCCTGTATTCTGAGCTGTGCGCTTCTATGTCTTGAGCTATGCACTCCTATTGTAACGTGGCAAGGGGCGGAAACTGTCGGCGAAGTACTCGTGCTTCAAGCCCTGGTATGGTACATGAAAATGGGGGTCCTGGCTGAGAGTGTGGACTTTAGCTTTAGGGGTGCTACGCCCTTGCAGGCTGCATGATGCCGGAGACTTTGGCTGGCCAGGACCAGATGTTGTAGAACTCAATGAGGAAGATCATCACTCAAAAATAAACTGTCTTTTACTGAACAATAACGTAGGGAGAAGTACGGTATGTACAGGCGGTAGCGGGTGCAAAACTTAGTTGACGTTTCTCTTAGAACATATGACATTTTCCTACACATTCCGTTCCTTCCTCAGCTCGCTCATCTCTATCCATTAGCCTCTCTCTCTAGCTTCACGACCACCCAGCACGGCTCTTCAGGAGCTTCCCTCGTCTCCAATGATGGTATTACAGTCCAGTAACAGAGAGTCCTAATTTTCAACCCGCAGTTCTGCATCCTTTTTACCTTAGGGGAGCTACTTGTGCCACCATGGCCATTACCTAACTTTGCCGCTTGCCGACGCCTTGGAGCTACCGTAAGGGGCACTCTCTCTTCGTCCTGCTTTCCTTCTCAACTCTGCTCTGCCACTTGACTTTAATATAACTCCGTATCATCCCGCCGCTAGGTTTCTTGCGCCATATCCCGTCTCCGGAGAATCATTCACTTTAGGTACTGCCACACTTAGCGATCTCGTTAGCGATCACGATAACGACGCAATCGTTGGTGTGATCTCTTTTAGGTCGCTAGTAGCTGCCAAACAGGAGATCTCATAAACGACACATCAGCGGTCAGCGATCTCTTTAACGACTTTGGCGGTCGTTAGGATCTGTCAGCATGTACTGAGCGCTTCTGATTCATAGGAATTTCCAGCATCGCTCCTGCTCTCTGCGTCCTGCTAGCCTGCTTTGCAACTTCTGTGATCCTCTCTGTGACGCAAAAGAGAACTTACAGATATTGCGATCCACTCCGTGACGCAAAAGTCATATGCGTCACAAACGAGGTCGCTCGTCGTTCGCAAAAGGTGCCAAACACAGTGATTCAGGCTCACCAGCGGGACGCCAACGATCAAAAAACGGTCCAGAACTCTAGTGAACGATCAGCGACATCACAGCAGGGGCCACATCGTTGCTACATGCCACACACAACGAGGTCGCTAATGAGATCGCTAAATAGTGACGTTTTAGTGATCTCGTTTGCGATCTCGTTTGCAATCTCATTTAGTGTGGCATACCCTTTTTTTTAACACTTTTCCTTGTCTCCAATTTGGATCACGCTATCAGTTGCCTCGGTCTCCGTTCACTTTAGGGAAACCCAATTCATGCGGCTCTGCTGACTAATCAGACCATAGGTCTGCCCTAGCTACATGCTAGGCCCCATCTGACTTCCTGGCAGGAAATTCCCCATTGTGCCCAAGCTAAGCTCCTCCCCCTGGGCTTGTACCAGCTATTAACCCTGTAGACTACTTAGTGCTGGACAGAACACATCCGATCACTGCCAATACAGCTTATTATGCATTCAAACGTCAAAACGCATTGCAACAATGTACATGTCTTCAAGGGGGAATGGGGCAATGCTTCCACCTCCTTACAATTTCTCTTAAGCTGCACGCTCCTGTCTCCTGAGCTGTGTATTTTTCAGCTGTCTTTTGAGCAGTTGGTTGGTGTCGCGGGACTCCGACTCCTGACTATCTGCAGACATGGAAATTGCCTACAAAATACATATATATATATATACATA
>VIAB01006572.1:91739-102187 GCA_009801035.1 Oophaga pumilio
TTTGTGTCATTCTCAAAACTTTTGGCCATGACTGTACATATTTGTGGGAAAAGATTCAGTATAATTCGTGTGTATTCATATAAACACCTGTTCATTCTCAGCTCAGAAGTCAAGTGGGCGGTTTTAAACCTCCTCATTCTTGGCTTCTAGTCCAGTGGGCGGTGCATAGTTTAGCTTGCTCATCACAGTTTAAGAAAATTAACAGGTAGAATAAATAAATAATTTTCTCTGAAAAAATGTTTATCAATCTGTTAAGCTAATTTTGCTCTAAAATATAACTGGACTTAATTACTTCAACCCTTGAAAATGGAAAGTTCACATTTTAATCATTCCAATAGACAATGGCATTTGGTATAAATTGAGGTGTTCACTATTGTCTACTGGTTATCACTTTCACGTATAATTATTTATCATCTTCCTCGCTTTTTTTTTTTTTTTCATCCAGAATCCTGGTTAACATGGATGACAACATAATTCGACATTATTCAAATGAGGACACATTCCAGCTCCAGATCGAAGAGTCCGGAGGATCGTACAAGCTGACGCTCACAGAAATCTAACCTTTTACCACTTTCCACCCCAGTGGCCTGAGACTGGACATGAGGGCGCGATGTTCACCTCTAGAATGGGTCTGCTTCTCTAGTAGGAAACTAGACCCATATACAAAATGTCCGCCCTCACCCCACCTTCCTTATTTTAGACTTCACCAGCATGAGCCAGACCTGTCAATCTCGGCAAATTTTAGAAGACCAAAAAGATGTTTTTGTGTAACATGATCCAAAATTCCGGCCAAGAATGAGCCACATGACTATATCAAGATGTGACCGTTTTGAAAAGGTTTTAGGTGTTCTGTCAAGGACAAGATCAAATTGGGCAGAGAAGAGCCAGCGAGGCAAAAAAAAAGAGGCTTTACGTCCTTTAAGAAAATACCCTAAAAGTGCCCTTGTATGTGAAGAACAAAAATTGGGATTTGTCTGGAAAACCCAACAACTATGTATATAAGAAGTGCAATATATATATATTTTTTGTAACTTGTTTGTATAGGTGTATATACACATGAGCGGATTACATATATAATATATAGAAGTCTAGTATGCATGTGGATATTGGGGAGGTTTTATTTTATTTTATTTTTTTTGTTTTCTAGATGTGTGGTGCCAAATGAAGGGACCATAATTTATGTAACAAAGATACCACGGGATGAAGGGTCCATGTTTAGAAAATGGCTGCTTGCCTAGGGTACTGCACATGCCACGTTGGTTTCGTGGGCCAGTGCGTTTTTTTTTAACCGTTTTTAGGCAGAAAATTTGTGCTAGGCTCAGCAATTACGCACATTGTATAAAAGGAAAATGACTTTCCATATAAACTATTTGCCATATTTTGTGTGTGTGAAAAATGTTGAAATTAAAAAAAAACAAAAAACGTCCGATCACATAATCACATACAAGTGAGTGATGTCCCCCAGTAACCAAATCTATACTTTCATTGTCATCTCATCTATCGATTTTGCTCAAAGCCTTTGTATTATTAACAGTTTCCTCGGTCAAGTTCACACATCGCTTCTGCAAATCCTAATTTATTTATTTTTTTTG
This sequence comes from Oophaga pumilio, assembly GCA_009801035.1. NCBI lineage: Eukaryota > Metazoa > Chordata > Amphibia > Anura > Dendrobatidae > Oophaga > Oophaga pumilio. Next base: position 93,332 of record VIAB01006572.1, read on the forward strand.
TTTAATAACTGAAACTATTTTGCACTAGATTTGTGATATTTGCTGATCCGCCACCTATAAGTCATCAGTCAGTGATTTTTTTTAAATTTATTTATTTTTTCCAGCTGCAGCATTTAGCGGTGTCCATGCTAAAATCCACATTATAAAACAGTTGTAAGCCATTGGAGAAAACATTTTTTTTTTTTCTTGCCAGCGAAGAACTGCATTTGATTGAGATGCAATACCAGACATGGCCACGGCGGGGCGATACAACTGTTCTTAACCTCATACAATGTTTTTAAGCCCCATTCTTAACCTCATGGAGTAGTGGGATTCTTTCCATTAAAGTGCCAGCACTCCTCCACTATCTGTATATATTTCTGGATGTATAGATCCCGGAACTCTTCTGTACATTTTATATATTTAGATATTTTAAAAAAGTGCCTTTTTGTATTGACACAGAAGAGAATAATAGAGACAGGGTTTATGTTTCTGCTTCAGGGATATTGTTTTAAAAATCATGTGTAAAAGTTAAAATCTTATTTGTTGTAGTGTAATGTGGGAAATGTATGTGGTTTATAGGTAAATTGGTACAAGTCTGACTTCTAGGCTCCATTTCTGATACGTCTGCTATGTATGATTTGTGTCTACATTATACATTTTATATACATTTTCTGAAATGTTGGTGCATGTTTTTTTTTTCTTTAAAGCTGCGTAAAACCTCAAATTTCAGGAAAGTGACTTTAACTTGCTCATCTTTAGGCCAGTATCACACTTGCGAGTGTGATGCGAGAAACTCGCACCAACACCTGGCACTGCCGCCAGCACTCGGACCGGAGCGTGCGCCTGCATAGAAATACTGCAAGTGGGACACCGGCCTTACAGTCACAGTTTTCACGTCCGTTTCTTTGGTCTACATAAAGTCCTACTCTTGCTGATTTGGAGGACAAAACTTGCCAATTAAAGAGGTTGTCCATGCTTGGGGTACAAGTCTGCAGTCACATTGTGTTGTTAGGATTTGCCGGCTACGAGAGCAGATTTTGCATACATGTGGTCATGTGCCGACTAGAAGCATGCACTGAGTGAGGCTGCACATGTCTAGTTGGAATGTGACATGTACTTGTATTCACATGACCGCCTGCTCTCGGCATCGGAGAATCCTGACTTGTATTCACAAGGTTGCAGTCACATAGTGGCTGCAGACTTGTATCCCGAGCCTGAACAACAACTTTAAATGAATGAGTTAATGGAGGAAAAAAAAATGGACCACACAAAAAAAATCAACAGTGTGCAGTCAGTTTTTCACTGATGTCCTGTGAGGAAATACTTGGAGTACTTACCCTTGTACTCAAAAGTTTACATACCCCAGCAGAATTTTTGCTTTATTGGCCTTTTTCAGAGAATATAAATAATAACAGCAAAACTTTTTCTCCACTCATGGGTAGTGGTTGGGTGAAGCCATTTATTGTCAAACTACTGTGTTTTCTCTTTTTAAATCATAATGACAACCCAAAACATCCAAATGACCCTGATCAAAAGTTCACATACCCCATTTCTTAATACCGTGTGTTGCCCCGTCTAACATCAATGACAGCTTGAAGTCTCTTGTGGTAGTTGTGGATGAGGTTCTTTATTTTCTCAGATGGTAAAGCTGCCCACTCTTCTAGGCAAAAAGCCTCCAGTTCCTGTAAATTCCTGGGCTGTCTAGCATGATCTGCGCGCTTGAGATCTCCCCAGAGTGGATCAATGATATTGAGGTCAGGAGACTGAGATGGCCACTCCAGAAACTTCACTTTGTTCTGCTGTAGTCAATGACGGGTCGACTTGGCCTTGTGTTTTGGATCTTTGTCATGTTGGAATGTCCAAGTACGTCCCATGTGCAGCTTCCTGGCTGATGATTGCAAATTTGTTTCCAGTGTTTGCTGATAACGTGCTGCATTCATCTTTCCTTCAACTATGACCAAGTTTCCTGTGCCTTTGTAGCTCACATATCCCTAAAACATCAGCGATCCACCTCCGTGCTTTACAGTAGGAATGTTGTTCCTTTCATCATAAGCTTTGTTGACCTCTCTCCAAATGGTTTATGGTTGTGGCCAAAAAGTTAAATTTTGGTCTGGTCACTCCAAATTACCTTGTTCCAGAAGTTTTGAGGCTTGTCTCTGCTGTTTTGTGTATTGTAGTAAACATAGCCCCTGATTTTCCATTTGTTAATCACAGTTTGAACGCTGCTTACTGGCTTTATCAATTCCTTGGATATCGTTTTGTATCCCTTTCCTGTTTTATACTGTTCAACTACCTTTTCCCCTAGATCCGTTGACAGTGCTTTTGCTTTTCCCATGACTCACAATCCAGAAATGTCAGTGGCTGGATGAAATATGCAAGAGTCTGTCTGGATTCCAGAAACTCCCTCAGCGTTAGACCGGGGTCACACTTGCGAGAATCTTGCACAAGTCTCGCTCCTCAATACCCGGCACTGCCGCCGGCACTCTGACTGGAGCGTTCAGCTTCATAGAAATACATGCAGCCGCACACTCCGTTCCCGAGAGCCGGGTATTAAGGTGCGAGACTCGTGCGAGTTTCTCGCAAGTGTGACCCGGCCTTATGCACACACTGATTACAAGCAAACAGGTCACAGGTGAGGATGTTACCTTTAGTAGCCAGTCAAACCCATTTGTGTCAACTTCTGTACATGTTATCAGGCCAAAATCACCAGGGTGTGTAAAATTTTGATCAGGGTCATTTGGATATTTTGGGATGTCATTATGATTTAAAAAGAGTAAACACAGTAGTATGACAATAAATGGCTTCACCCAACCACTAACTAGGAGTGGAGAAAAAGTTTTGGTGTTATCGTTCATATTCTCTGAAAAAAAGGCCAAAAAAGGAAAAATTCTGCCAGGGTATGTAAACTTTTGAGCACAACTCTAAGATTTGACATACGGATGGTAACTAAACAGACACACGGAGCAAAGACAGATGGAAAGTGGATCCAGCTCACTGATAAAACTGCTCCATAATTTGCAGACATTGGGGGAAAAAAATCATTGACATCTGATTATGGCCTAAGAGCAAAATATTTGGTGCCAATGACTCGCCATCATGAGAGATCAACTTGTAACTTTGAATAAATCTCCAACAGGAATGGAAAAGATTGGTACTTGGCAACACCGCCAGATAACCGATGTCTGCATCTTAGTTCACTGCTTTTACTGTTCAGTATTAGAGACTAGATGGCCGTCATTACATTACGCTGAGTTCACATCTGCGTTGTCATTTTTGGTTTTGTGTCATGTCAGAGAAGTCGAAAAATCGAAAATGACAAGATTTGAGGTCCATCACACAGCGGACACCAATGACATTTGACAGACCCCACTGACTTCTAACGGGGTCCGTCATCTTACAACACGTTGTGCTATACCTTTTCTGGTAAATGAGTCTCAGAACGGAGCCTCCGATGCAGATGTGAGCCGAGCTGTACTTGTACAAGGGTAAAAACTGTAACATTAGCAGTAGAGCGAATCTCCAAAAATTATTTTAGGACATACGGTACTTGATTTAGTCTAAATGAAAAGTACTCCCTGAAAGGACATTTATACAAAGCTCTGAGAATTATCCAGACCTCATAATATACAGGGAAGGGGTTAAAAGCTTAAATACACCTATCCTGCCACTGCAGCTCCATGCTCGGTGCTTCGCCCGACCCCTCTGGTCTTCAGATATCGCAACACTGGATAAGACTTGTTGTCACCTGACCACATGAAACGAGGTTGGCATTGGTTGATCCAAAGACTGGAAGGACCCCCAAGTTGTCATGAGCGAACGTGCTCAGATAAGTTATTTTCCGAGCATGCTCGTGTGTTGAGTGTCTTCGAAAAGCATATTCGATTCCCCACAGTTGCGTGTCTCGTGACTTCGACAGCCGCAACACATGCAGGGATTGCCTAACAGCCGCGAGACATGCAGCTGCAGGGACTCAAACATATTCGAGCACGCCGAAGACACTCGGTTAGCACTCGAACATCGGATAACACCTTATCCGAGCACTGTCGTTCATCACTATGGCCAAGGATGTGTGATTAGACAGATGACCGTAAGCTTTCCTTTTTTTTTTTTTTTTTAACCCCTTTTTGGCTCTCAAAATCCAGCAAAATAATGTCTGGCTTCCAAACATTTTGTTGACTTTGAGCGAATCAAATACAGGAAAAATTCAGAGTCTGAAATTTTAGGGAAATTAACAACAAATTTGTTCTTTTCTATTCTGCAAATAATATAAGGCCGGGATCACACATGCAACGAAGTCGTCCGACACTCGCATGTGAAATCCCAGCTCTGGTGCCTGCACTCGGAAGTGGAGCGAGTGGCTGCATAGAACTACATGCAGCCGCGCACTCCACTCCCGAGTGCCGGCACCAGAGCTGGGATTTCACATGCGAGTGTCGGACGACTTCGTCGCATGTGTGATCCTGACCTTAGGGTCAAATACTGAACGATGTTTCCCATCAAATATATAAACAATCTACAGAATAGGTGATTAAATCTATTTCTAGGGGTGCCACACCTGGAACGCCCACACTCACTAGTATTAGTAGGTGGGCCTCTGTTACTCTTCACATTCACGATCGCGATGATCAAACGTTAGGTGACGTTCCCACGATGAATTCTTAAAACTCCATATTGTCGTTGAACAAAAGACGCAGCATCTTTCAGATCCAGTAAAGTGGATGTGATTTATATAAATCTCCTGCCCACTGTGCACACACTGACCAGCGTGGCATTTTTGAAATCCAAATGTCAATTTCTCTTGCAGTAAATATTTAATTTGTTTCTAGATTTTCCCCATTGACTTTAATGACATAAGGAAAATCTGCAGGTTAAAAAAAGCACAAGTCAAATGCCAGAAAATATCAATACTTGACTTGCCAACAAGAGACAAAAACAACATAAAAATCATGTAAAGAAAATGCAGTCAAAAACATAATAAAAAGACGCAAGTGACCTACTGTAATTTAGCTAATTTGTGCAAAAATTCTGCAAAATCAAAAACTCACAAAGCGCACATCGTGGGAACTTAGCCTGAGAGGTATTTAGCGGTCACTGTACATTTGCAGCTCCATGTAAACTCTATGGAAGTAATGGCAGCATCCTAGCTCACTGTATTTAGTGGAAGACTACAGTCATGGCCAAAAGTTTTGAGAATGACACAAATATTAATTTTTACAAAGTCTACTGCTTCACTTTTTCTAATGGCAATTTGCATATACTCCAGAATGTTATAAAGAGTGATCAGCTTAACAGCAATTACTTGCAAAGTCAATATTTGCCTAGAAAATGAACTTTATCCCCCAAGACACATTTCAACATCATTGCAGCCCTGCCTTAAAAGGACCAGTTAACCTCTTTTCAGTGATTGCTCCATTAACACAGGTGTGGGTGTTGATGAGGACATGGCTGGAGATCAATCTGTCATGATTAAGTAAGAATGACACCACTGGACACTTTAAAAGGAGGCTGGTGCTTGGCATCATTGTTTCTCTTCTGTTAACCATGGTTATCTCTAAAGAAACACGTGCAGTCATCATTGCAATGCACAAAAATGGCCTAACAGGGAAGAGTATCGCAGCTAGAAAGATTGCACCTCAGTCAACAATCTATCGCATCATCAAGAACTTCAAGGAGAGAGGTTCCATTGTTGCCAAAAAGGCTCCAGGACGCCCAAGATAGATCAGCAAGCGTCAGGACCGTCTCTTAAAAGTGTTTCATCTGCGGGATCGAGCTACCAGCAGTGCAGAGCTTGCTCAGGAATGGCAGCAGGCAGGTGTGAGTGCATCTGCACGCACTGTGAGGCGGAGACTCTTGGAGCAAGGCCTGGTCTCCAGGAGGGCAGCAAAGAAGCCACTTCTCTCCAGAAAAAACATCATGGACAGACTGATATTCTGCAAAAGGTACAGGCAGTGGACTGCTGAGGACTGGGGTAAAGTTATTTTCTCTGATGAATCCCCTTTTCGATTGTTTGGGACATCAGGAAAACGCCTCATTCGGAGAAGACAAGGTGAGCGCTACCACCAGTCTTGTCTCATGCCAACTGTTAAGCAGCTTGAAACCATTCATGTGTGGGGTTGCTTCTCAGCCAAGGGAATCGGCTCTCTCACAGTCTTGACTAAAAACACAGCCATGAATAAAGAATGGTACCAGAATGTCCTCCAAGAGCAACTTCTCCCAACCCTCCAAGAGCAGTTTGGCGATCAACAATGCCTTTTCCAGCATGATGGAGCACCTTGCCATAAAGCAAAGGTGATAACTAAATGGCTCAGGGTACAAAACATAGAGATTTTGGGTCCATGGCCTGGAAACTCCCCAGATCTTAATCCCATTGAGAACTTGTGGTCAATCATCAAGAGACGGGTGCACAAACAAAAACCTAAAAATTCTGACAAAATGAAAGCATTAATTGTGCAAGAATGGACTGCTATCAGTCAGGATTTGGTCCAGAAGTTGATTGAGAGCATGCCAGGGAGAATTGCAGAGGTCCTGAAGAAGAAGGGTCAACACTGCAAATATTGACTTGCTGCATTAACTCATTCTAACTGTCAATATAAGCTTTTGTTACTCATATGTTTGCAATTATATTTCTGTCTGTGATAAAAACATCTGTCAAACACACATAAAAACCAGAGGGCAGCAGATCATGTGAAAATATAATATTTGTGTCATTCTCAAAACTTTTGGCCATGACTGTAACTTGAAATTCCTTTTCAATTTACAAAAGGCTGGTAGAATTTTTTTTAAAATTGTTTAGTGCAAAAATAAAAAAAAACAATAAAAGAAAACCCCATAGCTTCGTAGGAATTGGTGAAGCAATGTGCACATGGGGAGACACAATGGCTTTCATAAGAGTAGTTCACTCTATGTTGAATTTTGTTTTATGGAGCCTTCCATGTACAAGGCATAAGATGCTCCTTGTGATACAGTATGTGATAGATATTAATACTCCGCTGCGGGGCTCTGAATACACCGTGGTACATGTAGGCATCGATAGAGCTGAAACTTCATGGAAGCTGAAGAACGCTGTCATCATGATGTGCCGTCACCCTTACTCCTTGTCCTGACCTCGCTGACTCCGGGACTAAAGCTGATTAGTTATTATTGGATGGGCCATTTGCAATCAGACTTACACTATTTAGTGGAAAGGGATCCAGCACATCCAAGCACAAAATGGACAGCGCTCTCATTTTAATAGAAATTGTATAATGCTTAATTTCCTCCCTGTGGCTGCATGAGGATTAAATACTTACACTTGTGTTCCCCCCAAAGATTACATCTGATGACTACCTTTTGATCAGCGATCTCATCCAAATCCCTTTTTGGGGTCCTTGAAAAATGGATTCGGATGGAACCCCTGATGAAGCCATTCACCATATTGATCACCGTGATCTCTCCACTGCAGCTGCGGATTCTACAGCTCTTATCGGCGTTGTGTCCATACACAACCACCTCTGGTGAGCACTACCATCACTCTCACCCGCTCTCATTTCTCTTGCAGTATTGCCCTAATTTGCTGTTCTGTCCTAACCAGTCCTCAGCATTCACCATAGTGAGGCAGACAGAATCACTTTTGTGCTCCATCTGATCTCCGTTCTGGCTGTGTCCATAATTTTAGGCAGACACAAAAATGTGTGGTAGATCACGCATTTGTGCCCATCTAAAAAGACTGACACAACTGGTACAGAGCTCAGATCAGGGCACCTGGCGCACCCGGGCAAGTGCCAGGGCCCTGAGCAGGTGGGATGGCCCACTCGCCATTAGAGACCCAGGCATACTATGAGGGGCCCTGTGCCAGTGCATGCGCCCACAAGTGGGCCCTCCCACTTGCTCAGGGCCCCAGCACTTGCAATACTTACCTCTCCCTGCTCCACCGCTGTGACGTCTTCCGCGTTTCCTGACAGTGACATTCAGGTCAGAGAGCGCGATGAGGTCACGCCTGTGCGCCCTCTGCCTGAACAGTCACAGTGCAGAGAGCTGGAAGATGGCGACGCTGAGGAGTAGAGCAGTGCCCAGCGAGGAGAGGTGAGTATTTCAATTTTTTTTTTATGTTTGGCGCAATATATGGGGAGCATTATACACTGGAGAATTATATATGGGGCCCATTATACACTGGAGCATTGTATATGGGGCCCATCAAACACTGGAGCATTATAAATGGGGCCCATCATACACTGGAGCATCATATGGGGGCCATTATATATGGAGCATAACATGCAGCCCATTATATATGGAGCATTATATGGGGCTCATCATATACTGGAGCATCATATGGGGCCCATCATATAATGGAGCAACATATAGGGCCCATTATATATGAAGCACATATGGGGCCTATTCTGTATGGAGCATTATATCAAGCCCATTCTATATGGAACAATATATGGGGCCCATCATATACTGTTTGGAGCATTATAGGTGACTCATTATACTGTATGGAGCAATATGTGGGGCTCATTATACTCTATGTAGCCTGTCCTATACTGTATGGTACATTATATGGGGACCATCATATACTGGAGCATTATGTGGAGCTCATCATATACTGTATGGAAAATTATATGGGACTCATTATTCGGTATGGAGCAATATATGTGGCTCATTATACTATACTAGATGGTGGCCCGATTCTAATGCATCGAGTATTCTAGAATATGTATGCGGCCAGTGTGACTGAGAAAACCTGCTTAGTACGTTATAAGCATCTTGTGAGTCACATGACCATATGGGCGGAGTCAGCCCTGCTATCTCCTGAAGGTGGCTTGGCTATTAGAAAAGTAGCGCTACTTGTCCAGAGAGCGTGTTTAAATGTGGCGCCCAAATCGGTGATTGGTCGCG
>VIAB01006574.1:0-17307 GCA_009801035.1 Oophaga pumilio
TGTCCAATTGGGGCCTTGTAGAGAGAGAAGAGAAGGGGGCCAAAAGAAAATAACCTTCAGCTGTGTTCCTAATATAAAGACTTACTATTATATTTTTGTATTTCCAAAGGTTTCCTGATCTTCTGCTATCAGTAGTGCTAGTTTCAGCAGCTCCACTTCTCGGCACAGGAGAGAGCTTCCTTTGTGGCCAGGAACTAGTGCTGTGTGCAGAGACTGTCTGACTGGCCATTTTAAAAGCTGAGCCAGTCTGAGATTTGACAGGGAAGGGGACTGGCTTTGCTATTAATATGAGCAGCCAGCCCCCTTCATACACAACTGTAGTCAGGTATCGACACAAGGAAAATTGTTTTATAGCAGACAAAAAACTAAAAGAAACCCACTAGGACCCGGGACTGGAAGTTGCAACTAAAATCAGGGCACCCTTCAGACATGAACTAAATTAGTAAGTTTAAAATTAAAAAACCATAAATATAAAATACAATAAAGTGCAAGAGCGCCCTTACTAGGGGGGACACTGGGTTAAGGAATATGTTATGTAATGTTACAAATCCATATCTAGGGCAAGCATAACCAAATATATAACATACCAAGTTGAACAAACATATACAGCTGTGCTAACACGTTCATTCACGGCTACCTAAGCATGCAATGGAAGATAATAAATACATGTTACCAGAAGCACATGTAGAGAAATGGTTGCCACATCCAGACCACAGCGTCCCTCCTCACCCCAACGCACGTTTCGCATCCAGCTTCTTCCGGGGGCGTGTCTGGGGTGTGCGAGCGAGTGGTTTATAAATTAAACTGGCACCAATAAACAAGTACATTAAAAGCCACGTGACGCTAAGGATTGTTGGCTAGAGCACAGGGACGACCCCTGAAGAAGTGTGGACGAAACGTGCGTCGGGGTGGAGGGACACGGCACAAACTCCACACACTGAAGTGAGTAATATTGTATGGAATTTTCCTTATAATTTAAATTGTGACATTTTATACAGAACGTTGTGAAACTATTGAGTTATTCAATTGATTGGTTTAGTGCACAAGTTCCCCTTACTTATGGACGCTATTTGTGTAATATCACATTATTGTCCCTGGTTGCACTTTGCGCTTTAATTAATTTTGTATAATTTGCCCCATATTAGCAAGTTTTTATTCTATTTACTCTATAGCGTGTTTAAAGGAGCCAGTAGCATTTTGTGTCCTTTACATCTTGAGGTTACTATAGATTTGTAATAAAATTATGTCATTTATAAATTTTGTTAATAAATTTTGTACAAATAATTTGAAAGATAATTTCTAGGATATTGTGCTTATGGTGTTCACTTTTTCCTGACGTGGAATAGATGGATTTTCTTGTTACTGTATTGACACACATTATTTTTTTGGGGGGATTGTTGGGTCATCAATATCAGAGATCTTGGGGGTCTAGAAACCAGCACCTATACCAATCAGCTGCTATTGGCTCTGACAGCAGCTGGATATAAACACTGAGCAGATTTGCACTGTGCAGCTCTATTCAATATGTAGCAACCGTACTACAGCTTCTCTTGAATATGACCTGATCTGCAGTACTTGGCTGCGGCTGCTACACACTGAACTCATCATGATAACAGTGCTGTTTTGGTTTTTTTTCTTATTAAACAGTGCACTACACAGGGCAATGTATAGAGACACTGTGTGTGGTAATGCACTGAGGGCCATAGATGCTTATTTACAAACACTTTGCAAGTTACCCATTAAATAACTTGAAGGGAATTTGTCACCACATTTGACGCATCTAAACTATTAATACAGATGTCACGGGGTTACCGCGACGGAGCGGAGCCAGAAGACCCCAGCGTCTGGTTGCTCCTACTCTGGCGCTGAGAAGAAGCACTTCTCCGTCTTATTAAACGAACAGGGGTTAATCGGCCATGTTGGAAATCCCTGTTCTCAGCTGTGCTTGGATGGCCACTCCTTTTCCTTATATAATCTGGACTCTATTACTAATCCTTGTCAGAGTGAGCTTTTGCTGCATGGCTAATGTAGGGAGAGAAGTTGGTATGAGAAGGATAGTTGGAGGAGTTATAAGCGACTGTTGTTTGGTTTGTACGCTTGGTAATTCCTTATCCTTCCCTATTTTGATTTCTTCCCTTTCCTACACACCCTGGTGGATTCCTCTGTTATATGTGAGTGAAGGTTCACTGAAAAATGCCCACTGGAAAATTGCCGACACAGAAAATAGCCAATTGCAGCATCACAAAGTTTCAGATCTCTGATATTTGAGGTGCAAGGTGAGGAAAACTCACATATGTGAAAAATGCCCACAGAAAATTGCCCACAGACATGAATACCCACAGGAAAACAGTAGAGTTATAGGTGAGATGCTCTGCAGGACAGAGAATAGCACAGATCTATAGGTTAAATGCTCTGCAGGACAAGGGGATAGTATGCAGGTATACGTGAGATGTTCTGCAGGGCGTGACAGGTTCTCTGGGGGGCGTGACAAGTTTGTTGTGTTCCATGAGGCCTGTAAACTTTACTTCCGGTTACGTCCTGTATCCTCAGGTACAGAGGAGCAACGTGTGGGGATAGTTATTTTGCTCCTCCAGGGGGACGCACAAGCATGGGCATTTTCTTTTCCGTCTGACTTACAGTCGCTCCAGATGGTAGAGGGATTTTTTCAGGCACTGGGCCTTGTGTATGATGACCCCGATTGCGTCGTATTAGCTGAATCCTTATTATGCCAACTTCAGCAAGGAGACCGCCCCAGCGGTGGAATATTGCTCTGAGTTCCGGAGGTGGGCCACGTACACCAGGTGGAATGACTCTGCACTCAGTAGTCAGTTCTGTGAGGTGCTCACTGTTAGTTAAAGATGCCTTAGCTCTATATGAGACTCCTGACTCCCTTGAAGCAGCCATGTCTATGGTGATCCGAGTTGTTTGCCGTCTTCGCCAGAGACATAGGGAGTCACCTCTGGTTGCGGGAGGTCAGGGGTCGCAGGTGGTCAGTACTGAGCCTGCTGAGGAACCCATGCAAGTTGGTGCAGAGTCGCATTCTGGTAATTTGTAGTCTGGCGTAAGGGGGGGTGTTTTCTTTGTGGTAAAAAAGGGCCTTTTTATTGGCACATGTCCTTCCCGACCTCTATATAAACAACCGCTGGAAAAACTAGAGGGCCCGGGTTGCGGGGAGGTTGGCAACTCGGGTGTACTTATCACCTCGGTGGATAGGAGTTTTTCTTACCAGCTATAATACACATGGGTGGAATTAAGGTGGTCGTTTCTGCCTTTCTGGATAGTAGGGCGGGGTTTAATTTGGTCGACACTAGGTTCATCCGGGACCAAGGTCTCATCACACATACATTGTCCAGACCCATACCCATCATTGCCATCAACTCCGTCCCCCTAAGATGGGCACTTTACACAGGTTGTCTGAGACTTGCGGCTTCAGGTGGTGGTCATGCACATGGAGGTGGTATGGTCCTGAGGAGAGGATGTGGGTACCAGTATCTGAAATTCATGCGGCCAGACTGGTTCAGGCTTTTCACGTGGCACAGCCTAATAAACCTGGCCCTGAGGTTCTGGAGGTCCCTCGTAGAAGAGGGGGTACTGTCACGGGGTTACCGCGACGGAGCGGAGCCAGAAGACGGCAGCATCTGGTTGCTCCTACTCCGGCGCTGAGAAGAAGCACTTCTGTCTTACTAAACATGTTTATTTCTTCCGGAAGAACAGGGGTTAATTTGTCATGTTGGAAATCCCTGTTCTCAGCTGTGCTCCGTTATCCACTCCTTTTCCCTGTATAATCTTGGCTCTATTACTAATCCTCGTCAGAGTGAGCTTTTGGTGCATGGCTATAGGAGGGAGAGAAGTTGGTATGAGAAGGATAGTTGGAGGAGTTACAAGGGACTGTTGTTTGGTTTGTATGCTTGGTAATTCCTTTTTCTTCCCTATTTTGGTTTCTTCCTTTTCCTACACACCCCGGTGGATTCCTGTTATATGTGAGTGAATATTTTGCGTGTGTGTGGAGTTTTCAGTTACCCCTTGTCCTTATTGCCCTGTTTGTCAGGTTGGTGTACTACAGTGCACAGTAACACCCCCTTTTTCCTTGGTGGGGAAGAGAACAGACGGAGGGTTAATTTAGGAGATTAGACAAGGGCGGAGGCTCCGATGTCTTCGCCATCTGAAGTATCCTGGGGAACAGGGCGAACTAGGGTGCCCCCTAGTGTTAGGACCAGGAAAGGAGCCCCTGGTCCCAGGTCACCCGTCGGCTATGTCTTGACAATGGACATACAGGTTATAGAATGAGGAAAACAGTCCTCCGTGTCTCATATCAGATGTTCTGTTGTTGATAGGGTTGAGCATTCCGATACCGAAACCCGAGTCCGATACCTGAAATCCAATGTAAGTCTATGGGAACAAAATATCGGAATATTTTAAATTCCGATATTTTGTTCCCATAGACTTACATTGGATTTCAGGTATCGGACTCGGGTTTCGGTATCGGAATGCTCAACCCTAGTTGTTGAGAAATCATCTTTTGTAACTTTATATAAGTGACCTCTTCCAGGCTGCAGGGCAGATGGTGTCTGGAGATAACTCCGCCTCCAGAGCTTATTACACAAGAAGGGGAGTTACCAGTTAGACAAGTAACCAACACAGAACAGTAGAAATGAAATTTGTCTTCTTGCAAACACATTTTTTGCTTCAATCTCAGCTCTCCTGTATTGTAACATTACAGCCCTGTGTCTGTGAGTTGGAAGCTGAGAGGAACCTACAGATGTCAGGTATAATCACACACAACTCTGCAGTGAGATCAGGAGAGCAGACAGCGGCCATCACACTGGTAAGCAGTACACATCACACTGGTGACTATTACACATCACACTGGTTACCATTACACATCACACTGCTAACCATTGCACATCACACTGGTAACCATTGCGCATCACACTGGTAACCATTATACATCACACTGGTAACCAGTACACACCACACTGATTACCATTACACATCACACTGGTTACCAGTACACATCACACTGGTAACCATTGCACATCACACTGGTAACCATTACACATCACACTGGTAACCATTATACATTACACATCACACTGGTAACCATTATACATCACACTGTTAACCATTACACATCACACTGGTAACTCCTGCTTCATGTAAAATAAGCTCTGGAGGCAGAGTTATCTCCAGGCACCATCCTCCTCAGAGCCTGGAAGAGGTAATTTATATAAAGTGGTAAAAGATGATTTATCAACTACAAGATATCTCATATGAGACACAGAGGGAGATCTGTTCTCAGCATTCTACAACCTGCATGGCCATATTAATAGTTTACATAGGTCGATCGTAGGACATACTTTGCACAAGAGCTACCAGGATGATGAGCGGACTGCAAACTATGTGCTGCGAGAAAAGACTAAAGGATTTGGGAATGTTTAGCTTTTGTCTACAAATATCTGAAGGGCTATCACAGTGTAGATCGATCATCCTTATTCTCATTTGCACATGGAAACATGAGAAGCAATGGGATGAAACGGAAAGGGAGAAGATGCAGATTAGGTATTAGAAAAAACTTTTTGACAGTGAGGGTGATCATTGAGTGGTACAGGCTGCCAGGAGAGGTGGTGAGTTCTCCTTCATTGGAAGTCTTCAGAGGCTGGACAGACATCTGTCTGGGATGATTTGAGGGTATGCCACACTAAGCGAGATCGCTAACGAGATCGCAATTGCGTTACCATTTATGACGCAGTAGCGATCTCGTTAGCGACTTAGCGGTGTGTGACATGTAGCAGCGATGTGGCCCCTGCTGAGATGTCGCTGATCACTTATAAACGTTCTGAGCCGTTTTTTGGTCGTTGGTGTCCCGCTGGTGAGCCTGAATCGCTGAGTGTGACACCCTTTATGAACAACTTCACCAGCATCGCAGGTGGGACTAGGTTTTCCCAACGACCGCAGAGGTCGTTATACAGATCGCTGATGAGTTGTGTTTGGAATCACAGATCGCTGATGAGTTGTGTTTGGAATCTAACAGCTAAGTCGCTAACGAGATCGCTACTGCGTCATAAATGGTGATGCAATTGCGATCTCGTTTGCGATCTCGCTTAGTGTGGCATACCCTTTAGTGAATCCTGCTTTGAGCAGGGGGTTGGACCAGATGGCCCAGGAGGTCCCTTCCAACTCTACCATTCTATGAAATGTGGCGACAGATTCCCTTTAAGAGTAACCCTTTAAGTCAGGAGGCATGATGGTGCTACATCACAACATTATGACAGTGAATGTGGTCACTTTGCCACTCTGAAGTTACCATGACCATCCAGGAAACATGGATGATTTTCATTAGTCTTGTCCTCTGCATGCTGTCATCCATGTTTTTACTTCTCTTTTTATTCATCAACATTTAAAAACCTTATAAGACCAAATAATTTTCTAAGTTAATAACGGCAGTATATCTATTTTTACTCAGACAGCGCCATGATTTCCACAGCGCTTTACAGACACTATCACTGCCCCCACTGGGGCTCACAATCTAAATTCCCTTTAATTACGTCTTTGGAGTGAGCAGAGACCAACACAAACAGGTGCGAACAGACAAACTACTTGCAGATTGTTGTCCTCAGTGGATCTGACCCCAGCACTGCAAGGCTACTGTGCTAACCACCGAGCCGCCGTGCTGACCACTGAGCCGCTGTGCTAACCACCGAGCCGCCGTGCTGACCACTGAGCTGCTGTGCTAACCACTGAGCCGCCGTGCTGACCACCGAGCCGCTGTGCTAACCACCGAGCCGCCGTGCAGTAATGAGAACAGTCGGTGCTCCTCAGATGACCTGCATGGCATATGATGCTCTGTGTGCCCGTAAGTCGTGTACAGGCGACCCCCAGGGATGCTGCGGTGGGCATCTGGCAGCCCCCCTGATTACACCACAGCTCACCGCTCTATTACTCCCATCTGACCGACCACTAAAGCCGAACTTGCCGACCTCTCAGCACTCGTGTGTCCCGGTGACATCGCCCCCACATTCCCTGTGAGCACGGTGTGAGGTAGCATCGCCATTTTGTATGTGTCTCTGACAGGACTATGGCCACGTCTCCTCCTGGCTCACATTCCAGTGTGCAGCCATACATGCACACTGCGCCATTACACGGTCACTCTGCTGAACACGTTCCTGTCCCTTTAAGTGAATTGCCTGAGTTTCCTGTGGCTGTAGGACAACAAGCCCCAGCACGTCCAGCAGCTCCCTGCACACACACAATACACGTCCCAGCATCCTGCACTGCGCCCTGTCACGTGCTGGGAGCCGCCCGGGGCTGTACCGCATGACGTCACGGCCTTCCCCGGGTGGGTGAGGGAATGTAGGAGGAGGGGGTGAGGTGAGCCGGAAGTTCCCGGCCCCTGGAACAATACTGCTCGGTCAGGGAGGAGTCTCCCCCGCTCTCACACATTAGTTTCACCTGCTCGCAGCCAGTCATTCTCAGCCGCCAGAGGAGAGCACAGACGGCGCAGCCATGAGCGTCCACACCGCCGACATCAACTTCAAGTGGGACCCGAAGTCCCTGGAGATCCGCACTCTGGCCGTGGAGCGGCTGCTGGAGCCGCTGGTAACTCAGGTCACCACCCTGGTCAACACCAGCAGCAAAGGCCCGTCCGCCAAGAAGAAGGGCCGCTCCAAGAAAGCCAAAGTGCTGGCCGCCTCCGTGGAGCAAGCGACGCAGAACTTCCTGGAGAGCGGCGACAAGATCGCCCGAGAGAGCCAGTTCCTGCGGGACGAGCTGGTGGCCGCCGTGGAAGATGTCCGCAGCCAGGGGGAGCTGATGAGGTCGGCCTCCGGGGACTTCGCTGACGACCCCTGCTCCTCGGTGAAGAGGGGCAATGTGGTCCGAGCCGCCCGCACCCTGTTATCCGCCGTCACCCGGCTGCTCATCCTGGCAGACATGGCCGATGTGTACAAGCTGCTGGTGCAGCTGAAGGTGGTGGAGGAGGGCATCGTGAAGCTGAGGAATGCGGGCACGGAGCAGGACCTGGGCATCCAGTACAAAGCGCTGAAGGCCGAGGTGGACAAGCTGCAGGCCATGACTGCCAAGCGCCAGCAGGAGCTGAAGGATGGTGGGCACCGAGATCAGATGGCAGCAGCCCGGGGCATCCTGCAGAAGAACCTGCCCATCCTGTACACCGCCACCCAGGCCTGTCTCCAGCACCCTGACGTCGCCGCCTACAGAGCCAACCGGGATCTGGTCTATAAACAACTCCAGCAGGCCGTGACTGGCATCTCCAATGCTGCCCAGGCCACCACCTCTGAAGAGACCCCGAGCCAGCATGGCGGGGAGCTGGCCGTTGCCTTAAATAACTTTGATAAGCAGATCATCATGGACCCCCAAGGTTTCAGTGAGGAGCGCTTCAGGCCATCACTGGAGGAACGTCTGGAGAGCATAATCAGTGGGGCCGCCCTAATGGCCGACTCTGCCTGCACCCGTGATGACCGCCGCGAGAGAATTGTGGCTGAGTGCAACTCTGTGCGACAAGCCCTACAGGATCTCCTCACAGAGTACATGGGAAATGCTGGTCGTAAGGAAAGGAGCGATGCCCTCAATGTCGCCATCGATAGGATGACTCGGAAGACCAGAGACTTGCGCAGGCAGCTCCGGAAAGCAGTCATGGATCACGTCTCTGACTCTTTCCTTGAAACCAATGTGCCCCTCCTGGTCTTGATTGAGGCTGCCAAGAATGGTAATGAGAAAGAAGTCAAAGAATACGCCCAAGTTTTCCGTGAGCATGCAACCAAATTGATTGAAGTGGCCAACTTGGCGTGCTCCATATCCAACAACGAAGATGGGGTGAAGATTGTCCGCATGTCTGCCAACCAGCTTGAGGCCCTCTGCCCTCAGGTCATCAACGCAGCCTTGGCACTGGCAGCCAAACCTCATAGTAAAGTAGCAATGGATAATATGGACATTTTCAAGGAGCAGTGGGAGAAACAAGTGTGTATCTTGACTGATGCAGTGGATGACATCACCTCCATTGATGACTTCTTGGCAGTCTCTGAGAACCACATACTGGAAGATGTCAACAAGTGTGTTATTGCTCTACAGGAAAGAGATGTTGATGGACTTGATCGTACAGCTGGCGCAATCCGTGGTCGTGCGGCAAGAGTAATCCATGTTGTCACAGCTGAAATGGAGAACTACGAGGCTGGCATCTACACAGAGAAGGTAGTTGAGGCCACCAAACTCTTGTCAGACACGGTCATGCCACGTTTTGCTGAACAAGTAGAAGCTGCTGCCGGTGCGCTTACCGGAGACTCCAACCAACCAGTGGATGAGAATGAATTTATTGATGCCTCCAGACTGGTGTACGATGGCATACGTGATATCCGCAAAGCTGTGCTCATGATAAGGACTCCTGAAGAACTGGATGATTCCGATTTTGAGACTGAGGACTTTGATGTGAGAAGTCGTACCAGCATCCAGACTGAAGATGATCAGCTCATTGCTGGGCAGAGTGCCAGGGCCATCATGGCTCAGCTTCCACAGGAGCAAAAAGCTAAAATTGCTGAACAGGTGGCAAGCTTCCAAGAAGAAAAGAGCAAGTTGGATGCTGAGGTATCCAAATGGGATGACAGCGGCAACGACATTATTGTCCTGGCCAAGCAGATGTGCATGATCATGATGGAGATGACTGACTTTACAAGGGGCAAAGGACCCCTCAAAAATGCTTCAGATGTTATTGGTGCAGCAAAGAAAATTGCAGAGGCTGGATCACGGATGGATAAACTGGGGAGAACCATTGCTGACCACTGCCCTGACTCTACCTGCAAACAGGACCTTTTGGCCTATCTGCAACGCATTGCCTTATACTGTCACCAGTTAAATATTTGCAGCAAGGTCAAGGCTGAAGTCCAGAATCTTGGTGGTGAGTTGGTGGTTTCCGGAGCAGACAGTGCCATGTCCCTCATACAAGCTGCAAAGAATCTGATGAATGCTGTGGTGCAAACCGTGAAGGCATCTTACGTGGCCTCCACCAAATATCAAAGATCCCAGGGCATGGCTTCCCTGAACCTTCCTGCAGTGTCTTGGAAAATGAAAGCCCCTGAGAAGAAGCCCCTTGTCAAGAGAGAGAAGCCAGATGAGACCCAAACCAAGATCAAGAGGGCATCTCAGAAAAAGCATGTCAACCCAGTGCAGGCTCTTAGTGAGTTTAAAGCTATGGAGAGCATCTAATAGACCTTTATGGACACTGGCTCTTCGTGCCCACTGCCTGTATCAGAATCCTCTGCCCCATTTCTAGTCCCTTCTCACTTTCCAAATTCACGGTTGTTACTAATGGTAATAAGGGAGAGTCCATCTAGAATGCATAATGTCCTCCTGCCCACTCCCACCTTTTACAGATCCCCTTGTCTTCAATAATGGTGGGATTATTAGGAGTATCTCTTATGAAAACCTCTTTGGGGTAATAATGGTAAGAATTTTTGGATTGAAGGTTATTGCTTTTACATTATATTGACTTTTTCCAAAATGAAGCTACAATCTAAAGTATATAATTACCGTTCCATTATAACATATACTCTTTACTGGTTGCTTCTGCAC
Source organism: Oophaga pumilio (assembly GCA_009801035.1). NCBI lineage: Eukaryota > Metazoa > Chordata > Amphibia > Anura > Dendrobatidae > Oophaga > Oophaga pumilio. Next base: position 10,579 of record VIAB01006574.1, read on the forward strand.
AATACTGGTGGCCATATTGTTTGCTGGACTAGTAGTATTCTGTGATTTCAGCTGGCGGATGATTGGGTTAGGCGCACTGGCTTCTGTATAGAGGCCCTTTTAGTGCTGTTACAGTATATACCGCCTATTGGCATATTTATCGTTTTTGGTACATGTTTTTAATTTATTAACCCTGTGTAGATTGTTCTAAAAATTAATGTTTTAAAGCAGCAGTCTGAAATCTACATCTGATTGTCATGTAACTATCTCCCCCAAGCATACCTTTGCAACTTTTGGCTGTCTGGGCATGCTGGTGGTTGTAGTTCTACATAATGGTCATGCTGTACCGAAGATACACTAAAGTTGCATTTGCACTAACAAATTGTGATCAGTCGGATGATCTGGTCTTTTGTGCAGCACAAATGATCATGGTTCTCGGTGCTTCGTCCTGTGTAAACACTTGTAGTGCCGACAGCTATGGCCGCCTGTGCGCAATGACCGCTGATTGGTAAAGGTGTAAGGGCGAGATCGGCACACGGTGTACGGACTGGCCTGCAGCTCTCCTGAGCGTGACCGCTTCATATATTTTTATGCAGCTGTCACTGGTCGGGAGATCCGCCAGCCAGTCCAGCATTGCGTTCTGATGTTTGGTTTATACTGCTGTCTGGCTGCACCCTAGTGATAGTACAGGATGTTCCCAAGGAGTATTGGGCTGAGCAGAGTGTTGGGATACATGGGGCTCAGCAATAAAGCCAGGGCTACATGGCGACTTGTGGGCGCACGACATTAGGATTGCTGTCAGTCATAATTGGTGATGGTTTTGCAGATCTTGGTGTGTTGTTTTTTACTTGGAGGCCAATGCTATGATTTACTATTAGTGGCCATCTTATGTTGCACGATTCCAAGTCGCCCTGTGGCCCTAGCTTAATTGGTGTTTAGGTATTTCTAGCTTTGAGTTTATTTGGGAAGGGGGCTACAGAAGGCATGGTCATTCAGAGACTGTTTTACAATGGGGAGCTGACATCCCCTTCCCTCTGCAAAGCAAGGATCTACACTTAGTTACTGCAATAAGGGTTCACATAGTTTCCGAAAGCTGTATATAAACGTTAGGTCTGGCCAGGCTTCTCTGGTGTTTACCGCACAACTCTTGGCTTTCTCTATAGCAATCCGTATAATCTATGCATTACCTATATAAATGTCACGTGAACTATACAGACCCCTGTACTGTGACGGATGTGACCATGTATATTCTACTATAACATTATTCAGGTTAGCGGTACAATGCAGCAATGGCTTCCTGCGGATCTCCAATAGCCTTACTGTTCTGCGGGAAGCTCACAATGCATGAGTCTTGGCTGTTACTAAGGGCTATTGCACAAGAAAATACATTTATTTTTAATATTCTTTCTTCACCAAAGGCGTTTTTGCAGTGGTTTATCATGCGTCTTAGTCCTAGAGAATACTCCTCACTTTAGAGGCAGCCATTTTGCATGCACATGATGGCGGCTGGGTTCACTTTCCATGACCTCGGTAGGCGACTCCAGCCTCTTCTGTAATTGTTGATTTTCCTTAGCAGTGTGGGCAACAAAATGGCTGGCTCCTTTACAGGCCTTCACTTTCCTGCTTCCTCACCATCCCACTACATTTTGGGGAGTTGTCCTTGGCTATTGTAGGTGGCTAGGGTCACCCATTACCTGTATCATGTATTGTTTGTTATTTGGGGGTATGGTGTTTTGCAAGTTATGTATTAAAGGGATTGTATACTTTCGCCTGCGGTTACACATGAGGAAACCAGCTGTGGCCTTCTTCAGATGCTTCCGACAATGGCACCTTCATAGGGAATGCTGCTTCATCTGGGCTACATTCCCTACAGAATTTGCTCTACAGAACATATCTAAGGAAGACCACGGCTGCTTATTTGGGCTATGAGGGCAGAACCAGACATTAGTATTCAACCCCTTTAATTTTCTTGAAGTGTCACTTTTTTTTTTTTTATTTAAACGTCACTAAGTCACAAGCTGTCAAAATGCTTTATGTGAAGTAAAATGGTGGATAGTGGTGATTTCTCCTGAACTGAAGGCTTTTAGCATGTGCAGAACATTGGGCCTTGAGTATAAAAACTAGGGTATGAGTAGTTGCCCAGAGTGACCAATCACGTTACTAGTCTCTGCTAGTTAATATAAGCAGTGATCTAATTGTTTTACTTAGTTTCTGTGCCCAAGGCCGCTATTATTTAGGAGAATGAGTACCAGCCCCCCAAACCCACATATTGTATACCGGCACACGTGTAGCAGGGGCCGCACTGGAGCCAGATCAGCTGCTTCACCTCCGTCACCCACGTCTGCCTGTTCCTGTTGTGTTCTACATTTCACCACATGGAGTCCTACATCTTGTGTTTGCTTTCCAGTTGCCATTTGTTACTTTTATAACTTAAATGCTTTCTAGGGTTTTTAAAGTTGCTTGTTTTACTGTAATCCGGTTTTATGTATGTTAACAATAAATTTTGATTTTTACTAGTAAAAGTAATTTTGGTCTTTTTTTTTAATTTGGAAGCAAAGATTATAAGATTTGTGTCTGTCATGACAATCGGGGATAGTTCACTGGAAATTATCGGGGGTCCCAGTAGTACATTCTGAATATGAGCACATGCCGGCTTTCTATTGGCCGATGACTTGGAACAAGCGTTTCTGGACTGAGCGATGCTGGACTCTTCTGTAATCTCATGAGCCTCGAGCAAAATGCCCTGTCTTTGCACCAATGATTAAACGGGCTTTAAAAAAAAAAATCATCGTTCTTGGCAGTATATTGTCCGGTCTAAGCTGGTGATGTACTGCCAATAACATATTCTATGTGCGCATTAATGATAGTTATATGGATAAAGAATTGTGGTCAGCCGCTCTCATTGGGCCATTAAGTGTCTGCATGCACGTAGCCGGGTCAGCAGTCATCAAACAGCTGCTATTGACACACAAACCCAGCATTAGACACTGCTAAAATGCTTGTCTGAATACAGCCATACAGATGATGCGGATTGCCTTAAATCCTTTAATCTCATGACAGGTGATCTCCATGAGTTGTCTGGTGTGGGCTTTCTCCCCATTGATGATACATGTTCACTTGACCCGAGCGTTCATGTGTTTCAAGGTACGTTGTGTTGGCAGAACACTCTTTCAGCTGACGGTTAAAAGGATTTTCCCAAGAACAAAGTTCATTTTAATCAATAGATCTTGGAATAATAATTTCCACAATTGGATGTGTTAAAAAAAAGTTCCTGTGCTGAGAATCTATTAAATGTGCCTGTTATGTACTGTGTAATGGCTGTGTCTGACGGTACAGGGACATGGTCTGATCATACCTCAGCTCCTGGACAGGGGAGGAAGCAAAAGAGTATACAGACATTACAGCAGGTGATCTCAGCTGATCTTTCTGTGAGGTAAAACATTTGGTGCTCATTTTAAACATTGTACCTCATAGAAAACCACAGCTCTGTTCCTGTGCTGTCCTGTCTGTATACTCTTTTGCTTCCTCCCCTGCCCAGGAGCTGTGGTATGATCGGACCATGCTCCTGTACGGTCAGACATAGACATTACACAGTAAACAGCCGGGGCAGATTTATAAGATTTTCTCGGCACAGGAACATTTTTTTTTTTTCCAAAACATCCAACTTGGAATTTATTTTTATTCCAAGATCTGTTGAGTAAGTGGGAAAACTCCCTTAAGGTGAAGGCCCAAAACTGCCAAGGCGTTGTTCTGGCAATCTATGCCGATACTTTAGGCTACTTTAAAAAAAAAAAAAATCAGTGATGTGTCTATAATGCTTGTCCCTATCCTCTGGTACATTGGACTTCTCATGCTAGATGTTTTCTGTAAGTAGAAATGAGCGGATCAGGCAAAATTAAAATTCGGCACTTCGTGAGGCTTTTCCTGGGAAAATTTTCTCTTCTAATTTAATGACCCTTAAAGTGCACCTGTCAGCTGCTGTAGATAAGCCCTGAAAGGCAGTGGCCGCATCTTTATAGCGGCCAAAACAGCTGACAGGTTCCCGTTAAGCTTCTCAGATCCCAGAGCATAGTAAATGGAATATGTGAAAAAACAAAAAAACATCTTTCATACTCCCCTCTCCAGCCCTCTGTTTCTCAACATCCCTCATTCAGTTGCATCTTCTGATCCCTGCCACTTGCCGACGGCGGGGATTCAGGAGATGGATGATGGCTATTTACAGTTCATTTTGGTGAATGTGGATTTTTCTAATTTTCAAACACCACGGTTTCTCAGGGCTTTGTCCTATAAAATGTCTTTTCCATATGTAAACACAAACTTCTTGGTGTCTAGTCTTAAAGGGACCCTGTCACCAGCCACAACATTATTAACCTGCAGAGATGGGGTTAATCTGCAGGTTAATATTGTTATTAACCTTCCTGGTTCCTGCACATAGCCGAACGCAGCGGGGAGAAAGTTCATTCCCCACAGCAGCATTTGATTTCAGTCACCGCTCTGAGAATGCAGAGTAGCGACTGAAAGTACACCCCCGGCCATGACTGACGCTCACTGTGAATTGTGCCGGCTGTCAGTTAGTGTCAGGGGCGCTGTTACAGCCACTACTCTGTATTCTCAGAGCGGTGACTGAACCTTCATCGGCGCCGCCTCCGTAACTGAAACCGAATGCTTCTGGGGAATAAAGATCAATGACTACGTGCAGGCGCTGGGCTTGTTAGTAATGCTGCACACCTACAGATTAAGCCCATATCTGCAGGTTAATAGCGTTTTTGCTGGTGACAGGTTCCATTTAGGCTGGTTTCACACCTGCGTTAGTCTGTGCACGGCTGCCACTAATCTCCACCCCCTGCTGCGCCTCCTCCCGATCGCTCCGCCTATGGGAGCATGACGCTGCATGCGACCTGCGTACCCTATCTTTAGCATTCGGTACGCAGGTATGCGTATGTGTCCTTTTGACGGTGCACCGACCTGCGCCCAATGCACCGTCAAAAGGATGCATGTGCCGGCAAACGCATAGCTGCGCACGGCCTGCGTACCCAATGCTAAAGATAGGGTACGCAGGTCGCATGCAGCATCATGCGCCCTTAGCCTATGTTTCCACTATCCGGAAACAGCGCTATTGACGGAGCGGAAATACCGCTCCGTCTAAGCCCCGCCCCCTTTCTGACGCGCGCTCTTTCCGGAGGGGTTCAGGACACCTCCGGAACCCCTCCGGAAAGAGCGCAGGGCTGCATAGCCCTGTGTAAATTCTGTTGCGGCGACGCACCGTCGCCGCAACACGCGAGGACATGCTGCGGTCTGAAAAGACGCGCCGCATGTCCGTTTACGCAGGTCTCCCGCCTGCGTTATGTTACGCATAGTGGAGACGGGATTTCTTGAAATCCCCTCCACTATGCTGTAACATCTGGACGCTGCGTGTTTGGCGCTGCATCACCGCACAGCGCCAAACACGCAGCGTTTCCTTATCGTGGAAACTCACCCATAGGCGGAGCGATCGGGAGGAGGCGGGGCGGAGCTTAGCAGCGGCCGTGCGCTGACCAACGCAGGTCAGTGCAACACTAGTGGGAAACTAGCCTTGTAATTGGGGTTCTTTACAGATTTTGCTCTTATTGGCTTTTACAGAGTCCCTGCACATTTAAGTTTCATAGTCTGTGGTCCTAAATCAGCTGAGAGAAGCTCAGAAAAAGGCAGATAAAGCTACAAACTCTCCTATTAGACCGTCAAACTGAGCTCACTGACAGATTCTCAGGTAAAGACGTCGGCCATTTTTCCTTGTTAGTGCAGCTTTCCTCACAGACTATATAGCACTTCTGTCCATACAATGGCTGCTGGTGGAGGAGCAGTGACCAGACCTGTCCTTCATCCTCCTCTAATTGTAAATCACCTCACATGGGAAAGCTGCTTTTCTATTGGGAGGCGGCAGATAGACGGGTCTGGTGACATGACCCTCCACCAGCGGCCATTGTATGGACAGAAGTCTGTGAGGAAAGCTGTACAGCAAATGGTCGACCTCTTTACATGAGAATTTGTCAGTGAGCTTGTTCTGACAGTGTAAGGAAATTTTGTAACATATAGATTTTTTCTGAGCTGATTTATGGCCACAGACTACATTAAAGTTGAATGTTCTGGGGAACAAAAAGCCAGCGAAAGCAAAATTTGTAATGAAACCCAATTGCAAAAATGATATTTAGCCCAAAATACATCCATTTAAAAAGAAAAAAAAATGCTCCAACAGGTGACCAACACCTTTTTAAAGAACTTAGAGAGAACTTTAGAGAACATTGCTCATCTTATTGTTCTAGTACTGCAAGTGTAAAAATATGGTGTATTAAAACAACCTAAGGCCCGTTTCACACGTCTGACATTGGTGGTCCGAGTATATCCCGCAATGTCTGGACTAGCTGTAGATCTGACCCAAGTTCAACCTCCTAGACATATGAGGCTGTTATGTTCTGATAGAGACCCACAAACCGTGCTCCACCATGAATGATAGACGTGTGAAACCTGCTTTTGGCGTCATTCAGCGCTAAAATGATGACCACGCTACAGCATATGTATTCCAACTACAAGACCCGAGCCCATGGTTGAACGCACCCATCTTGTATCATTATGAGGTGAATGGTGATCTAAGTTCGGTGCATGGGGTGCTTGGATCTTGTTACCTTGATATAGACACTAAAACATTATTCATCTAAAACCTAAGGCGTCAGTAGCATTATACAGGTCCTTCTCAAAAAATTAGCATATAGTGCT